>CAKAOI010053178.1:7460-53419 GCA_916701655.1 Sebastiscus albofasciatus | reverse complement strand
TTTTTTTGTATTTAATTGTATGTAATGTGTTTTTCCTGTATCTATACTGGCTTATTTTGTATTAATATTAGGTTTGTTAAGTTTCTTTGTACCAAAAATGTTATTATTGGGGACGTTTCTGAATGTTTGTTCTGTTGTTTCAAAATGAACAAAAAACAATAAATATAATATTGGAAAAAAAAGTAAAGGTAAATATGGACCCAGTCATATATATATATATATATATATACATATATATATATATATATAAAATATACATATATTATTTATTTATTTATTTTTTTTTAATCTTTAAAAATTGTCAAATAAGACCAAGATAGCTTTGTTTAGAAGTTATGCCTATGGTTCCCAGGGTCGTTGATGTAAAAAGCTTGCTACGTCTTTCATCCAATGAAATCATCACAACAAAGCATCGTGACACGACTGAAAGTGTAATTGGCCAATCAGACCTCTTTTCCTTACATGGGCGGATCTTACTTGATTGGCAGCTGTGGCGTCCAATCAACTAGAGGCTTTAAACAGCTCGACCAATGGAAACGCCGGAAAGGAGAGTTGAGAGATCCAATCAGGACGCACCTGAGCGTGACGCATCCACCCATCAGCTGTTTTTTGTTTTGCTGTGTGAACATTGGAAGTTAATAACATAATAACAACATAGTGTCGACTGAGGGAAGTGGAGCGGCTCATTAAGGAGGTCTTATCTTGTATCTTTCACTCAGATTTGGTTATATAGTTCTCTTTAGTGTGTTGTTGATGATGTGTGCCATCTGAGTCAGAGACATTCCTCTCTCTGAAGAGTGCGAGCGTGGCGCTTGGAGTCGGATCGGAGGGGGCAGAGGAGGGAAGCGGGTTCCGGCGGGTTAGACCCGAGCCCCAAGGCCTCCGACCTCGGCCCAGCGGACCTGACGGTTCCGATGGAGTCTCAGGAGAACCAGGACTCACCGGACGGCCTCGATGCGCACCGAGCCTTCATCTGTGCCTCCTTCAACCAGGACACCACGTAAGTAAGCGACCTGCAGGCTGGGCCCAGCATGAACTCAATCTTCTCTTCTGCACCTGACTGTTGCATCATTATTTACAGTCTCATTTTACATACTTTATTTTCTGTCACTCGTATAAGGCTATAGCAGTATAGTGCCAACAATCAGGCAGTTGTGTGGGTGCATAATGAAACTACAAGCTCCTGTATATGCCTCATTAAAACTTCTAGATTAGTCTCACTAGCAGCTGAAAGTGAAGTAGGCCACTGTGTTAATCTTCAAGGCCGGTTGCATATTAAACTAGTCAAACCAAAACTTCTGGCTGTTGTGTAATAACACACTTTTTTTTTTAAACAATATTTTTTACATATAAACATATAAAAACATATACATATATACACACATACAGACAGACTAACAATATTAATAATTAAATTATACAATGAAATGTTTAGTCAGAATTTCCACAGTAATCAAAGAAAAAGACATTTCATGTATTTTACATATCTAAAAAAAAACAAATAAAATAAAAGATAAGACAAAACAAATAAATACCTCAAAGAAGAACAACAACAAAACACACACACAACAACAGTGTAATGACACACATTTCTTTTTTTTTAAACAATATTTTTTTATTAATTTTACATATACACATATATACACATACAGACAGACCAACAATATTAATAATTCAATTATACAATGAATTGTTTAGTGAGAATTTTCACAGTAATCAAAGAAAGAGAGACATGACATTTCATGTATTTCACATATCTAACAAAGAAAACAAATTAAAAAAAAAGATAAGACAAAACAAATAAATACCTAAAAGAAGAAGAACAAAAAAAACACAACAACAGTGTAATAACACACATTTCTTTTTTTCTCTTTTTGTTTTAAACAATATTTCGTATTGAATTTTACATATAAGGCAAGGCAAGGCAAGGCAGCTTTATATGTATAGCACATTTCAGCAACAGGGCAATTCAAAGTGCTTTACATAAACATTCAAGAACATTGTGATAAAGTGCAAAAGAACATTAATACATAATTAAAACAGTTATAAAAAACATTAAAGATTTGAAAATAAAAACAAGCTAAAAATAAAAGCTAGGATCAAAGCTAAAATAGAATATAACACACAAGAGTAAAACAGTATAGTGCCAACAATCAGGCAGTTGTGTGTGTCCATAATGAAACTACAAGCTCCTGTATATGCCTCATTAAAACTTCTAGATTAGTCTCACTAGCAGCTGAAAGTGAAGTAGGCCACTGTGTTAATCTTCAAGGCCGGTTGCATATTAAACTAGTCAAACCAAACTTCTGGCTGTTGTGTAATAACACACATTGATTGAAAACAGGCCTGTTCTATAGAGTTTCATGCAGGTTTCCAGCTTCACCTCCTCCTTGATTCATAAAATAAGATAAGATAAGACAAGATGAACCTTTATTAATCCCCAGAGGGAAATTCAGGTGTCAAAACAGCAACAACAGTAAACAGAGTGAAACACAGGAGAGGTAAAGATATACAAAAAATATAAAAACAATATTAGAGATATAAAAGATACAGAGTGAATGGGTGAACATAGTGTGTACAGTCCGTCAATAAATACATGTAGTATGTGCAATAAATAAATGTAGTATGTGCATATGTGCTGTCTATAAAGTGGTATATAGGATGTATAGTGTAAAGTAAGTGTTACATGCTAATAATTAACATTAACTTTACAATCAGAGGGTCCTGCTGCTGTGTAATTTTGACCACTCACACCTGTCTACTGCCCCATGTTTAGGGATTATTAACTATAACATACAAATCCAGCAGATAATACAGGTGTCCCCCTTACATAAACATCTCCTGTGGCTCTGATTGTAAAACTAACCAGATAGCCACACCTGGCCTTTTTATCTCTTTGTTCTTTTCAAAACTTCTGCCATGATAAGATAAGGCAAGCTTCCTTGGGGGGGCAGATTTCAATAGAAGCTGGCTGTGTGCTGTCTAAACAAGATAAGATAGTCTGGGAGGAATCATGGCTACCATCCTTGGAGGAGGTAAAAACCTGGATCTGACCTGGTGACCTCCTCCTGTCAGTTATAGACATACATTTGCCATATGCTACTACTAGTACAGCATGGTTCATTATCAGTAGTATATGATGTAAGTATATGATGATCACACTGTTGTTTCAGATGTGTTTTATTGCGAGGCATCATTTTTATTGCCACGCTTCTTTTCCATATGAACATATAAACAAACAGCATGTCAAAAGACACAAGAAGAGCACTCTTCTAAAATAAGAAAATACATAAATACATACATAATAATAAAAGGAAAGTGAATAAATACTGAATACAAACATGATTACATATTATATATATATATATAAATATCAAAATACACACATAAATAATAATAATAGATGAAAAACAGTAATAATAATAACAATAATCATGACAAGAATAATAATAAAAATAATACTATTATATAATACTTGTATAACTTCACCTACAAAATGCTTATAGCCCACATATCAAGGAAAAACACTATGATGGGAAGCAGCAGTCTTAGAGCCAGTGGCATCCATTACATAGATTTTACCCCATTTTCTGCAGCACTACACAAGTGATTGTACATGTATGTGTACATGGATAATCCCATTCTTTTCAATAGCAAGCTATTCCTTTTAAGCAAATCCATTCACTAATCTGTTGTAGTAATACCAAATAAATAAAAAAACAAGGTTTTCTGGGATTATTTTACTGCGACAATGGTAGACTTTATGTGTATCAAAATGTTGAATGTCATTGTGTGTGTGTGTGTTATCTTTGTGTGACAGCGAATATAACACGTCAGACTTTGTGTGGAAAAGTTTCAGGATCATTTTTAAACCCCTGTAATTGAAAACTGTAATTATAGTGTTATTATTGTATTTTTTCATCTTATAACAATAGTGGATGTCGCTGGTAAGATGGTCTTTGTGTTTGTGTTTTTTTTTGTAGTTCTCTGTCTGTGGGCACCAAGACCGGCTACCGGCTCTTCTCCGTCACTGCTGTGGACAAACTGGACTGCATCCATGAGGGAGGTAAGATGGACACTATGCTTCACTCTCTGCAGCATAAAGACTTAAAGAGTTAACACAACCGGAAATACAGTATATAATGTGGCATGACAGCTCCCCTGCACCGCCACATCTACAAATCCAGTCGTGCATATGCAGTATGTACACTGTGACACGGCAGCATGCATCCCCTCCCTAAAGTGACATTACTGCAGAGTTATGGTATTATTTGCGCTTCTGTAAGGTTCATACAACAGCTCAGACATGTTTGCTTTTCTGCAGACGCAGGGTAAACACATTAACACTTAGTTTTCTAATCCTCAATAGCAACAACAAAAGAGAAAGTTCAGAGTCAGTTTGAGGAAGTCTTTGTCTGGGGACTGACAGTTTCAGTTAATGTGTAACTAACACATTTGGTAGCTGAGCGTGATAGCAGTAAAAGCCATTGTCGTTTGTGATCAAAGTGCAGGAAATTGTACAGGAATAAGAACATATTGTATTTGCCTCCATCAGTGCACTGGTAATGTGAGCTTTCATTGCTTTCTGAGTAAAAATACGCAATCCAAGGTCTTTCTCCCATCCCCTCTCCCAGTAGAGTGTCAAGACGTGTACATAGTGGAGCGACTGTTCTCCAGCAGCCTGGTGGTGGTGGTCAGTCTGTCCATGCCACGGCGAATGAACGTCTACCACTTCAAGAAAGGTACAGAGATTTGTAACTACAGCTACTCCAACAACATCCTCTCCGTCAGGCTCAACAGACAGGTAAGAACAGGAAGTGGATCTTTCTTTGCACCTGTAATCATCAGAGTTGTTGCTTCTGGTCTGTGCTATCGTATATATTATTTTTTTATACATGATTTCTCCGTCTGTCACCGTTACCACAGCGGCTGGTGGTGTGCCTGGAGGAGTCGGTCT
The DNA here is from genome assembly GCA_916701655.1 of Sebastiscus albofasciatus. Lineage (NCBI taxonomy): Eukaryota > Metazoa > Chordata > Actinopteri > Perciformes > Sebastidae > Sebastiscus > Sebastiscus albofasciatus. The sequence continues at coordinate 48,462 of CAKAOI010053178.1, read as the reverse complement.
ACATCCACAATATCAAAGACATGAAACTACTCAAAACCCTGCTGAACACACCCACCAACCCCACAGGTACGCTCAAGCTGTAATACAGACATCTATCTATTTAGACCATATGAAAAAGTGTGCACATTGAAAACATGTTGCATTTCCTTTATAAAGAAAGAAAATACCACTAATTTGTCTTTATTCTTAGATTTTTGGGTTGCTGGAAAAAAATTAACTAATAATTCCTGACAATGGCTGATATATTTGACTTCAGGACATGTCTGACTACATACATGCTGAAAATCAAACCTTTTTACTGTAACAATTAAGAGATTTTCCAAAGTAAAAATACCTAGAAGTGTGTGATTCAACTTTTTCCCATGGTCTACTGTTTAAAAATGAACAAAAATGGCAATATATCGTAATATTGATTCACACTACAAAATCACAGTTTGTATGGAAAGGGTGCATTTTATTGCTTATGAGTTCAACTTCCCATTTGAAAGATGACGATTGTGTTATTTCCTCTTTCAGAATGTACATATCGTTGCTTTAAAGGGGACATATCCTGAAAAACTAACTTTTTCAGTGCGTGTGCATATACATTTGGGTATCTGGAGAGCCTATCAATCATTTTTTTATGTGCTGCCGAGATCAGAAAACATGTGATTCAACAAGCCATTCAGATGTGGCTCCCCTTCCTATGTCACATACAGGCTCATTAGAATATATCACCCACAGTTTGAGGACCACCTTTGCAAAGGTGCGCCATATTTTTTCTCACAAGCCAATCAGAGCGGACTGGACTTTTTCAGGAAGGGGGTCTTAAAGAGACAGGCGCTAAAACGGAGCGTTTCAGACAGAGGGTGAATACAGGTATATTCAGACAGATAGTATGAGAAAAATAATGTGTTTTCTGAGCATTAAAGCATGTAAACATGTTCTAGTAGAAACCCCAAATACTAGTATGAACCTGAAAATGAGCATGATATGTCACCTTTAAAGCTACTTGCCATGGTGCACAGTACCAATATAGTCTTGTATTATTAATACTCAAAATAAAAAACTAAACCATGTCCTCAATGTTGTGTTTGATTTGGGAGTTTTCAGGACTACTAGACAAATAATAGACTCAGACAGATAATACATATGTGGCTCCGTTGTAAAGCAACTGGCAAATATTGGTCCAATAGAATAGAAGAAGATTAAAGGTGGGAAAAGAATCACAAGGAAGGAAAAAGAAGACAGGAAACTGCCTAAACCATCCTCTGTACTCCCTTGTAGGTCTTTGCGCTCTCTCCGTCAACCACAGCAATTCCTACCTGGCATACCCTGGCAGCGCCAGCATCGGAGAGATCACCGTCTACGATGCCAACAACCTGGTGAGGCAATACGTTAAACTCTAACATAGCAACAAAGGAAACACAAATAAGTGGACAAGCAGCTCAGTGTTGATGCCGATGTCCCCTTTAGAGCACTCTGACGTTGATCCAAGCTCACGACAGTCCCCTGGCGGCCCTCACCTTCAACGCCTCCGGCACCAAACTGGCCAGCGCTTCAGAGAAGGTGAGGATTCCCCTTTTTTCATCCTTTTCTATTCTGTTTTATCGCCCATCAGCCACTCTGTCCACTCTGACCACTTCCTCCTCTACAGGGCACCGTTATCAGAGTCTTCAGCGTCCCTGAGGGACAGAGGCTGTTTGAATTCCGCCGAGGGATGAAAAGGTTAGCACTCATGTTGTCATGTAGTTCAATCTGAAAGTATTAACAAGCTGGATGAGATGATTCATGGAGCTTAAACAAAGGGCTCGTGACAGGAAGGTCAGCAGTTTAAATGAGCGTCCCTGTTACTCAACAGTTAGTGTTTAGGTGAGTAAGACAACGCCTGCTGCTCAGTAGCCAATGGTTGTAGATGCACTTCCAGTGTCAATGTCCGAGTATCAGTGATTAAGACTACAGAAATGTGAGAAGCTGAATGGTGGAAACATTAGACTCAGGGATACTGTAGTGGTCTTAAACTTGGCTTACAAACCAATCATGTGTATGTGTTTGAGTAATGCACCATTGTAAATAAAAATGTATATTGGATCATAACTGTTCTGTCCTTTTTCTGTCTGTCTTTGTGTGTCAGATATGTTAGCATCAGTTCATTGTCCTTCAGCGCGGACGCCCAGTTCCTGTGCGCCTCCAGCAACACTGAGACAGTCCATATCTTTAAACTGGAGCAGCACAGTCCCAGGTAAAAACACACACACACACACACACACACACACACACACACACACAGTCAGTGTTTTGTTTTCTGTAGATCAGCTGATTACTTACTTGACTAACCAGCTTCAACACAATGTGCTGATAAAGCTGATGTAGTATTGCTGGTACTTTCATCCAGATCAAAATAAACCCTGTTATTTGCAGACTTTTTTATTTTATTTTTATCTCTGGTAAAATGTTTTCCTCTTTAACATAACATTATATTCATATTGCATATGTTTTTTCCCCAAAGCGATTTACAATAACAAGTGATTTCTCTGTATTGGAAGTCTGCTTCCCACGTCAATTGTCCTTCTCTGAACCTTGCATGGTTCAGAGAAGGACAGTGGACGTGGAATGACCAGCACCCTCTGCTGTATATGTAAAGCAATTCAGTTTTCAGTAATGATTTATTAATGTTAAAGTGGACCTATTATGCTCATTCTCGAGTGCATACTTGTATTTTGTAGTATATTTGGTAGTATATTTCTACTAGAACATGTTTACCTGCTTTAATGTTCAAAAAACCCTTTATTTTTCTCATACCGGCTGTGCTGCAGCACCTCTTTTCACCCTCTGTCTGAAATCAGGCTTAATATAGTTAACTGAAACTGAAACAAAAACAAGACTGAAAGCTGAAACTGAAACTAAATAAAAACTAAATCCTGCAAGAAAAAATGTAAATTCATTTCAGTTTTTTTTTAGCTACTGAAAAAGCTTATCACTACTGAAAAAAGGGCACAGCATGAACTTCCGTCAACTCTCGTGACGTTGAACCACAGAAATTGAATGGACGTGATATTCCAGGAGACGGCGCTATGCCGCCATTGCTTCACATCGGACACTAAAGTAGCGCGAAGATTAAACATTAAATATTATGGCCATTCATACACAGTATGAATGGCCATAATATTTAATGTATTTTGTATGTACATGTAGCTAAATACTTCTGAGAAAATTATACCTGGCCCTCTGAAACGTAACGTATTGAAAATTCAAAACTATTATAATCTTGTCTGAAACGCCCACTCTGTTGTGATTGGTCAACTGAACCAAACTCTTCGAACTCCTCTCCAGCTCCACTCTAACTATACTTTGTTTGAGGACGTGCCAAACTAGCCACTAGGCAGGTATTATGCAAATGTGTTACTTGATGACATCACCACATTATGGAAGAAAAGGCGGGACTTCAAGTAATTCAGGCAATTCAGGAGCAGTGTTTCTGTGGCGGAGAGTAACTCCCTTTGGTGTGAACTTTGTAACTTTGCCAAACTTTTAGATGAACAAAAAAACTATATAACACACTAACGGAAAGGGAAAAAGCACAATATGTCCTCTTTAAAACGCTTCATCTTTGCACCTTTAAACCATGACCAATGTTGTTTCCTACCAGTCAAGATGAGGAGTCTCCTACATGGTCGGCGTATGTGGGCAAAATGTTCACGGCAGCCAGCACCTACTTGCCCGCCCAGGTTTCCGACATGATGCATCAGGACAGAGCCTTCGCCACGGTGCGACTCAACATGTTCGGCCTGAAGAACATCTGCGCCCTGGCTACGTAAGGCAGAAGAGCGAAACCAGAGGGATGTTTTTTTAGAGGTGTATTTATGTGTATTTACATCTTCTGTGTGTGTTTTGTTCGTCAGGATTCAGAAGCTCCCTCGCCTGCTGGTGGCGTCCTCAGACGGGTGTCTCTACATTTATAACGTGGATCCACAGGATGGAGGCGAGTGCGTCCTGGTCCAAAAACACAGGTGTGTAGGTCTTAGTGGGCTGCATTGTGTATAAATGTCTAAATGTAAACAATATTCCATAACTTGAGTTGGGTGTTACGATACGTTTTTGTCTGCTCTGTTGGTGCAGGCTGTTTGACTCCAGCGAGGAGCAGGAGGACCAGAAGGAAGAGGAGAATCCAGAGGACGACTCTCCCCAACCAGCCAGCCAATCATACGCTGCCACTGTGGCTCTCCCTTCAACCCCGCCCTCCTCCACCACTCTCATGGGTACAGTATTCCTAATCAGAAACTCATGAAAACCTTTTTTAACTGCATACTTAACAGTTACTCCTTTAAACCTACTTTGCACTATATTATTCTAGCTCTTATACTAAATTGTATGTGTGAGGTTTTAACTGTGGCTTCCACTGTTGTTATGTGATGTCCTGAAACCTGTTTTAAACATGGAGCTGTTTTGCTTAAAGATAAAAGATTCGTATGCAAGTAATATCAGGAATATTTCAAATTAAAATCCGAAACAAAAGTGATCCTAAAGTGATATTTCGGGTGTTTTGAATTGGTGTTGTATGAGGTACTAAGCAAAACGTAATTTAGCCACCTATACACCTGAAAGTAATCAATATCAGTTTCAGTGTATGCTATATTTAGAATATTTTCACCGCTTTATGTTGGTGTCAGACAGCCTCTTTTTGAGGGGGAACTGATCTATCTATCTATCTATACTGTTTTTGTCAACGGAATCTGCTGGCTACAAAAACCTTCTCCTCCTCCCTTCTCTTCCCAGGTTACTCTGAGGATGGTGGAACCCAGAAAGGCGAGGTTATCCCGGAGCACGAGTTCGCCGAGGGCCCCGTCTGTCTGGACGACGAGAACGAGTTCCCTCCGTTCGGCAACCAGAGTAACTGACCAAACCTCCCTCTCATGAAACATAACAATCAGACTGTTTCAAGCAGGGAAGGTGGACAAAGATATTCCTGTGTTGAGACATCGTGGATCCTCCCCACCACCACCACCACCCCCACCCACCCTTCCACATGCACCCCTGCTGGCTTAGGGTCAAATCTCGCCAGAATGTTACTTCCTGGTGTTTCTGTATTCTGCGTCCCTCTCACTTTTTGTAAGGAGTAAAGATTAAAAAAACAAAACACTGTTAACTCCCATATTACGCCATTAACAACAGTGTTAAACTTTTTATAAAATAATGAAACCCTGACAACACAGTGATGTTATTGTTGCACAATATTATCATGGTAGCAATCAGATTAGTGAGCAGACTGAATATACAACAGGCGGGCCTGGCCTGCAGCCGAATGTAGAGCAAACAGGGCCCCGATTCACAAAAATGCTCTTAAGAGAGGTCACCTGAAAGGTCATTTTAGCAGCTTCTAAACAAGCTGTCAGACAATAATATAAATATATTAAAAAAAACTCTTGTCTTGTTTCAAAAATCTTAGAAATTTGCATCTGAAAATCTATCATAAGGGCATTTTTGTTAATCAGGAATCTGGGAGCTTATCAACGGGCATTAAATGCGTCATCACATCTCAGCAAAGAGGAGCAGGAGTTCACTAAAGAAGGAAAAAGATGTTGTAAGTGTGATACACTATTTAAATCACGATACATGCGGTAAGTATTATATGACTTGCAGATGCAGCTGTCGTACTAATTATGGTAGCGATAGATGAGACTAATCACCTGCGAAGTCACAAATGTAACCTGATAATAATATGTGGAGGAGGAAAAGCAGTCAACAGCTAACTGTGAAGAGCTTGAAGCTGCACACGACAAAAGTTACACGTCCTTGAATTTCAGTGATATCCTGACGACCTTTTTATTTACTACATGATGCTGAATACAGTATGTTAAGTCATTTTTACTTTGATGTATTAAATATTCTTTTTTGCAAAATGTTTTAAGTATTACACATCGACGCAAAGACTTACCGTGCGTAAATATATATTGAGGATTTTTACTGTGTGTATAAAATGTGTATATATAACATTTATATATAGCACTGTTGTAATAAGTAACATGGTAATACCATTTGATTTGCCAAAAGGTGGCGCTGTTAGGACACCAGTACGCTGCATTGAGCTGTTCAATACTGGACACCAGAAAACTCATTAAAGCTGAGAAGTGATTCAACCTCTGCATGGTGTACTTATGATTTTGTTTTTTTAAATAGCATCATTTGTGTTGCTAATGCTTGAATATTGTATAAAATCTCATCAAATATCCAATAAAATAATGATAAAGCTAAGTTTTGGACATTAAAAAGCATTGTATAACGAGTTACACTGCATTGTAGCTTTGTCTTTACCGTCTGAAAGATCATATCTGTTCCAAATTATTGACCTCACGATACCAACTGGTCAAAGTTCAGCTGTCTCTGCTTGTTTGCTCGTCTCCTGCTGTGTCAGGACAAAAAACACCTTCTACAAACAGAACAGCTGAGCGCGTCTAAAGGAGATATCTGTCTCCACGTCTGTTTGAGTACGTCTGTGTGCTTCTGTTTGATGTTGTGTGGGAGTGTTGTATGTGTGTTTCCCCACCCTTCAGCCCAGCGTGTGGCAGCGGCAAACAGGCTGTCTGGGGTCACAGCAAGGCGCCGCTAATGCGTCTGTGCTGTAGTCTGCTGTGGACACGGACTTGTCGGTGGCAATGTCCCATAACAGCTTCTCCCTCCCACGGGCGATCCTCTCCGCTGCCGCCCGGTACTCGGGCATCTCGACCTGCAGGGGTGTTTCCTCGGCCTCGTCGCGTTCCAGATCAAATATCAGTGGCAGGTCATGGAGCTGCTGCCTTCCTGTCGCACCACCGCACGCCTCAGCTGCGCCTGCAAAGAAACAAGGATATGTGTATTTCATATCACCCTTTTGTGCCTTGCCTACACAAAATGAAATGCAACTCAAAAACATGCCTAGGTTAAGTGTGGTTTATGGAAACAGACAAAAGATGCAGCATGATGCACTATGAGAAAGAGGCTGCTAAAACATAGCCTTTTGAGTCATGCTCTGAGAATACAGACAGGCCACTAGACTGGTACCACTACCACCATGTTGACACAATGTTGTGCATACCCTCCACCATGGTGGCAGAACATAACGAGCAGCACTCCAGACGTACATTAATGAACACTGAGTGTAATGTAGTGTGACTGTTTCTTTGCATTGTGGACACATATGACAGGTCGTTTGTGACCCTTACCTGTGATGTAGAAAGCTTTGTGTTTCTCTGTTCGAACTGTCTGCAGGTCACCAAACTTCCCCGCAGCACCACTGTTAGGGTGGAACAGAAACTACAAGAAAAAAGAGAAGAGCTGCAAAGAGGACTCCAAGAATGCACGACTCCCACTGACAGAACAGGGGAAATTATTTATATAAACCAAAGTAATATTGACAGCAAAAACTAGTTAGTACCTCATGACCAGTCTGTTCACCATGCAGGAGGATATTTGTGGCGTCAATGCCGTCGTAACGTCGGTCTGAGGGGGGAGTTACCGCTGCCAGGGACAAAAGGGTTGGGAAGATGTCCATACCACTGCAAGAGGGTAGAAAGGGGACTGTTTTGCATAATGTGTACAATCTTAAATTTGAAATCTTTGACCAGCTGGTGGCGCTAGATGAAAAGTCACAGAATCACCAAAGCTTTTAGGATTCATCTTCTGGGCACCATGGAGATTGTTTGAAGTGGTCTCTTATTAGTAATATGGAAATACCTGAGTAGGGCGGAGCTGGTGGTGTTTGCAGGGATCCTCCCGGGCCAATAAGCCACTGTCGGCACTCTGTGACCTCCCTCCCAGGTGGTCCGCTTAGCTGAGCCTCCGCCTGACACACAGGCAGAAGATGACTTTAGGAATATGATGGCTCATAGCAATAAAATGCATCAATCCCCCTTGTTAAGCGTGCATGGAAGGAGTTTCCAATTACCTCTGCTGGTCTGCCACTTTCCCATGAAAGGTCCTACACTTCCTGCGTACTGGCACTTCTGTTCCCACGGACCGTTGTCACCTAAACACAACGCACACACATACAAAAGTGACCAAGCCTTTTCCAGAATAACACTGGTAGTTAATTAGACATAATCCATCCAGCTGACTAACCAGTGAACCAGATGAGAGTATTGTCTTTGTCTGTGTCATCAGAGGCGCTCTTTACCGCCCCCACCAGGCTGTCCATCTCTCGCAGGCTGGCAGCGTACACTTGGCCGTCATCTGTGGCGGTGGCAGAGGCGTCTGGGGGGAGGGGAGGGGCCAGGGGAACGTGCATGTGAGCCAACGCTATGTAGAGGAGATAGGGCTGTCCTTGTTCCCTGCAGAGACAATTAATAAAGTGACACCGTGTCAGACAACTTCAGGGATTTGTTAAACATAATGCAATAGCTACTGTATATCTCACGTATTTGCTAATGTTCAGTGGCTTGCCAGCACACAATACTGGCACCTCTAACATAATATTTTGAATTTTAAGGTTTAACTACTTTTTCAAAGTATATTTTGTGGGTTTAATCATGTTGGAAAATATTCAGTGCATGAATGTGCACACTAAAGCATGTTTCCTTCTTTAAAATCAGGTTTGCTGTTTCATTTTACTTTGTAGGAATGTGGAGTTTCTAAATTCCTGACATATCTGGAACACAGCATTAATCACTTCAAACGGCTGAAGACTTGAAGAGCCTGTACAATGTCGGGTCTTGACAGCACATGACAGATAACTGCTGCGCTAGTTCACATGACCCTGTACTATAGCATGAAGGCATGTTGCCAGACAGCTGCAAACACCAGTGTTTACTGTCCTCCTCATGTCCCCTTTTCCCAAGCTTCATGCTTTACTGGCATTATGTTATCTTTTTGGTATCAACAAATATAAATAAAATGCCAATATCTTTGAAAAGAACATAAAAAATATACATAAAGGAGCTATAACAATGCACTTGGTTGACATATTACTTCATTAACATAAACATGGAAGACAGACAGATTGGTGGTCAAAGCCTAGAGATGCTCTGCTTTGCGTACTCATTTTCCATACTGTGGTGGTGATGTGTATGCCTATGGAAGGCGATGAACTCCAGGTGGTTACAAATGTTAGCGACTGCTGCTGATTTACTTGATCTTCCTTCCTCATGTTCCTCCCAAATGTACCATAGTGTGCCCTCAGGTAATTATCTCACATTGCTCAGATCTGTCCACTAATAACGGCTGCACACTGACAAAAACAAGACTCCAAGCAGTAATAAACCATGACCTTGACCTTTACTTGCATTATAACCTACAAAATAAAGTTGTTTTGTTCCTATCATGATCGGGTTACCAATGTCTGGCATGACATGGGAGACAACAACATTTACTGCGGTGTTTTTGGGTGGCTGTTTCGTTCCCTTTTTTGACACGTTTAATTTCTTCAGTATCTTCGCAAGCACGTTAAATTTGAGTTTCCCTCTCATACACACTTGACAGACCGGCTGCTGAGTCAGTGGACGACATACTGACACAAAAGTAGAAGCTTATTCTCTTTGGAAGGAGCACCTGTTTGGCTCAAACACACAGGTGGCATAATTAGGTTCAATAAGAGGGGAGATCACGACCCCTTTCATTCACAGCGTATTTGCACAGCAGCAGCCTGCGAACATCTAATAGGGGAGACCGGGGGCAATTGTAACATCTCAAATTGCACCAATCACAAACCAGACAGAACCATGAAACTCATTATGCAAATTGGTCTGTGATGAGCCCTCTCTGCCTGCCAAAGGACACACTGATGTCTCTTCTTTATCAAAGTTTTTCTGTCAAGATTTTGTTGTTTTGTTGTTGTTTGTTGTTTGTTGTTTTGAACAGGGTCGGCGCCAGAGTGTTAGGGGCGGACGGGTAATCAGCTTTGACAGGGGGGGCATTGTTTTTCACCTCATATAGTTTTTATTAAGTAACATTATCATGTTTTATGAAAGAAATAAACTGACAGAGAGGTGTATACATACTGCCACTTATGCGCACAGGCATGGACGCAAACATACACGTGCTGTTATGTCCACAAAAACAGGTTATAAACTAACACCGTGTCCTAACTGGATGCGAGTGTCCGACTATCGCGCTGCATCGCGCATCTGACGCTCTCTGTCCACAATGAATACGTTAAATCTGCACTTCTGTTACATCATGTAAACAAAACAGGAACATGTCAGCTGTGAGCTCCAGATCAGACTGGAGCTGAAGACGTAACCACGTCATAGATGGGTTAGTAGTACTTGTTATCTTCCTACGTTCGTACTTTTTTTTTTTTATCAGAAAACACACGTTCTATTTTTGATATTTACTGGAAATAACATCTGATATAGCCAAGAGCAAGTAGGTTGTTATCGAGTGATCTTCTCCAGCCAGCTGCCACCTTATTTTGGTTTCTGTTTTGAAATGAGGAGGTACTGTAGGCTACAGATAACTCCTCAGGCACTCCCTGCGTCTTGATAGGGTCAAAATGTGCACACACGCAGGTGCCGAGATCCAGTAAACATGGAGATAAACAACACATTAATCTAACAGTCTGACTGATTTCTTCATAACTATAATTTAAGTTAATAAAGACTAAATGTGGATGTTTCACTCACCAGTTGTTGTCTCAGCTCAGCCTGCTGTAGTGTAACATTAGTCCATTGTTTTATTCCACAATACTGAACAGAATAATCCAAACAGGTAGAAGAAGTAAGATGTGAGAGGAGCACAGGATGTTTTTTACTCTCTTGGTCCTAATTGTGCTTTAATGCACCCGGTTTGTAGGTCTACTTTCTCTCATTTTTTTCTATTGAGCTAGATTAAAAATTATTTTTTATAAAAAAACACGCAAACGGAGCGGCTCAAAACGAGGCTTCTTACTGAAATATTGTAGTGACGGCTCATATTTCCCAGAGTTTCCATAGTTGCATCTTTGTGCTGTGTGTTCGTGTTTTATTTGAACCATTAGTGAGGTGGCAGTTATATTTTTTGGCAGGTAGCTCATATAACTGCGAGCGTCAATGCCTGTGCTGAAAGTGTCAGTAATCAAGTTAATATCTCCATTTACATCCAGGACAACTGACCCGGTTTTCTCAGCTCATTTTATCTAAACTAATCAGCCGTTCCTCTCAATATGAGTGACAGGAAAAAAATAGGAACCGTGTATCCGATAGAAGTTCAGACAAAACATCACGCCGCGCTGTGCAGCACCGTGTTGTTCGCAGCCAGTTAGGACACTCCAATAGAAAACAATGTAATCAAGCCCAAGTACATGTCCTAGTTGTTTCCTAAATGCAAAACTATCACTGTTTTGTGCTTTATTTTGCATTGCAGTGTTAAGTCCTTCCATTACCAAACTGAATGACTTAATTTTACTAATAGCTTAGCTGTTATTTCAGTTTAGTTTTTTGTCAGGAGAGAATTCAGCAGAGGGGGCACAGTGACCTTTTTGGACGGGCCTGGACCCCCATGGCCCGCCCCTAATGCCGACGCTGGGTATGAAAGTAATCAATTGTTTTACGGATATTTAATTGTTTTAACTATATCTATAGCCTGGTAGTTTATCGTGGTCCTTGGTAGGCATTACGTGCGTTGTTACAATCACCCCTGCACATGGGGGCAGATGTAACATTTGACTTGATGTGTTTCAATCAATATTGTGACTCTAACATTGCTTGTAAAAACATTTTATTACTGTTAACAAGTAGAAAACAAATACAAGTTACCTACATGAACATTTTATCCAAATAGTTCCAGAGGATTTTGAGTAATGACATCAAAACCAAAAATTGTCACACTTGCCCCCGGTCTCCCCTACAGGAAACTCTGGTTTACAGGTCACACGGTTCTTGTTATTATGATTAACAACTACAGCTAGCATGCTGTTTTTTAATATCATATGAAGAAACTGAATCAGTGTAACCTTGTGATTTATAATATCATTATATGCATATGTGTGTAGGCACTATGATGCTGTATTTTGTCAGTTACATGATGATGTGTAGACATTAGACTTCAACGCTCTTGACTTCGGGACCTCTGACTTATTCCTGTTACTCCACAGTGGAGGAAATGCGATTAAGAGAAGAGAATGAATTGTAATACAGAGGGCTTATGTCAAATTCAAATGTGTTGTATAAGCGATTTGTTTCATAATCAGCAGCCTAATATAAACCTTTTATTGTATTGTGTATGTGTGCAGCTGTATTGTACCTTGCATTACGTATAATCCTGGTTGCAGTGGATTTGTATTGCTCCGTTAGCGACCACAGGTCAAGCGGCTGCTCCACAATACTGCTGTTTTCAATCAGAGGAAGGCCCACTCTGGAATAACAGCCACCATGTACACTCCTCTTCAATCTAGACCATGTGAACAATGGAGCATAATGACATAGTAAATGGTAAGTGTGTGTCTATGTTTGAGGTTGTCAAGTGGTTACAGGTTTTGGTAGGGAGGTGTAGGGAGACAGGGTGTTGCCTGATCAGAAAGAAAGCACTACCGTATTTACCATATGTAAAGCTCTAGGTCTCGCTAAGCAGGTTGAGTGACATTTAAACGTCTTATAGAACAACAATTGTCAGTATAACAACTTTCATTATGGCCTCTATATGGTGATATATTTGTTAAAGTACCAGCCTGACCTGATCACTTGAGGTCCAGATGAGTCACAGGGAGGGCACTGTGGCAAATTAAATCCAGGTATGTCAGTACAGCCCATGTCATTACTGTAAGGAATACCTAGGTAGTAGTCAAAACCTGCCCGAGAGACAACACACATGGTGCAAATACTCAGACAAACAGCTGTAATTAGTTGTTGTTACCATAACAACATCTGCCCTGCAGACAAAGCCACATTATGTTTGGATTGTGCCATAAACTAATGCACTCATATACAAACCCACATGTACACAGAGAAATAGTTCTCAACCAATAACATAGAGTGTTGTATTAATTTAAGTAAGAAATTGAGTGTGAAAGATCCTTTTTGACCTTGGAAATAGTAGTTTGAAAAAAATAATCTTAAAGTACATTTACTGGTAAAATAATGTCACAAATGTGAAAACACCTTTAATTTTATGTTTGGTCTGGTTCAATTATCTTACAATAAAATGCCTCTGTGTCTCTGATGTCTCTATATGAACCGGAAATTGTTTTGGGGTATAGGTGTCAAGCTCCCACTTACCTCTGTTAGTTGGGCCGTATGGTCCATTGTGTCCGAGGTGCCATTTCCCGATCATGGCGGTGTAGTATCCCGCCTTCTGTAGGAGCTGGGGCAAGGTGACCTCAGACAGAGGCAGACCAGCCACAGAGCCCACAGCAAAGTTATGAGTCACCCCGTTTCTCAGGCCGTAGCGGCCCGTCAGGATGGCAGCGCGGGATGGGGAGCAGGTTGAAGCAGGAGAATGGAAGTCTGTCAATCTGGGAAAAGAAAAGGACATTTCACCTTGTTGACATCCATTCATACTCAGGAGACCATATATAACCTTTCCTGTTCAGTACAAGCCCAGGAGACTATGATATCAAAGAGGTTAGGAAATAGGATTTACACCAGACTTTGATAAAATGACCTGCAATTTAGTGCTACCTAACAGATCAGGTATAAAAGTAATGAATAAGTTATCTACCTTTTTCCTTGCTCAGCCATCAGATTGAGGTAGGGCGTGTTGTTGTTTGCCTTCTCTCCAGGCTGGTTAGCATCCAGGTCACCCCAGCCTATATCATCTGCCAGTATGATGATGAAATTGGGCTTCTTACTGGGCTCATCACCACTAGCTCCATGTTGGAACACCGTGTGGAGCAGCAGACCACACATCAGCATCCCAGACAGGAGAAACGGGGTGAAACCCTCCGACATTTTGGGTCAGAATCTGCAATGGGTTACATAGCTTTCAATTAAACCTTAGATGGTAGATGGTTCTCATGTTTTTCTCAGGTTAAAAGCTTTTAAAAAGCACCCTTAAGGGGGAAAAAACATGTCTGTGATCATCTGATATATGATCTAATCAGCTTGAATCCACCATTGAAATCACCAAGTCATTAATCAGTTTTCTGCCAAATTAGTATTGCCCCAATATCTATATCTTTTCATAACATATAAACCTACATCTGTGCCAAATGTGTTGCTTTTATCACAAAATGCATGGTTGTTGTGCTGAACTGCCCCGAAACCGCTACCCTGCCTAGGCCCATTTTCTCGCTATAACCTTGTGGGAATGTAGACATAGTGACAATGATAAAATCAGAGGGCGGGTCGGTGTCATTTACATAGATGTGCTTTACCCCAACATCATACTGGTATATCAAGCTAAACTTGTAGATCAGTATCTTTATGCAGCAGATCACACACAGTAAAACCGGGAACGACCTGTGATCACGTGTGTTTAGCTTAAGTTTCAGTCAAAACAGAGATAGAGATTACGGTATTTCACCAGTCAGACAGTGGTGGGATATCTAGGTGTGGGGAGGTTGTGGTGTGGGTGATTTGGACAGTGAATAGTGGCTCCTGCCCTCTGGTAGAAGATACAGCACACCCAGGACTCTCACCAGCAGACTGAGGAACACTTTTTTCCCCCAGGCCATCAGACTTTTAAATATATAATTCATACGACACCTTCTCACACAAAAAATATATCTTATACTGTATATACTGTATATGTTCTTAATGTATGTGTTCTTAATATGCCTTGTACAAAGTATTTCTTATATTTGTACATTCATACTTCCTGATATGTGCACTGTTAAGAATTTCCCAGTAAAGCAACAGTAGAGAACTGGCGGCAGGGTTGCCTTTATGTTACTGTAAAATTAACATTATTATACTGTTGCTGAAATTTGCAGCTTTGTACTGTTAATGAAAAATACAGTTTGAACTGTTTTTTTTATTAATTTCACAGTATTTTACAGTTAATTTACTGTTTAAAGATACATTATATAGCTGTTTTTCACCTTTCTTTTACATTATCTTACTGATTTGTTTTAATGCACTATTTAGGTTGTATTTTTTACATACATTTTAATAAACATTATTTTTTGCCTAGATGAATAGACTTAGCAGGTTACAGACATAGGAATAGTCACACTAAATACAATTAAAGACACTTGTTAGGAAAAAGGCTATAATAGACTTGTTGACACTTTTCCCAAAATGTCTGTCTATAGCTGCTACAAGCACAGAATGAAACCAGAACAACATGTGAGTGAAGAACAATAAAGCTAATTCACTGATTTTACAATCATGTACAATGTGCAAGCCTCACATGTGCAGATCAGGTCCTATGAAACTGTTACTGGTGATACTTTATATAGTTGATCAGCAGTAAAGTGATGTTTTTTAAGAATACATTATATGTCTCTCTCTCTCACACACACACACACACACCAGCCATGAACTGAGACCATTCCTCAGCAGCTGGAGGAGAACAGGCTGTATCTGTAACCAGACCTCTTTAACCCTTTCCTACTCCTCCAGTCAGGGAGTTGGGTGTTCATGAATAAGCGCTTGCGTCACACAGAGCATATTTGTAAAGTGTGTTTGCATGTTATGTGTGCATCCCCACGTGTGCGTGTGTGTGTGAGCGCCATACGGTCTGTGGTTTACGCACGTGAGAATGTACAGGACAGTTCACTGCAGTCTGCGCGCGACACGAGTGGGATTACAGCAGGAATAATCACGCGACGGACGGAAAAAAATACCTACACACAGGTGAGAGCGACTACTTGAACACAAGTTATTTCATTAGATACGAGTAGGTTTGATTTAGTAAAAAAAAACTGTATGGATTCAGCACTTCAAAGTGTGTTAACAGACACTGAAGTCGCACTGCAACAGCCGCGTGACGGACATATGGCTGCGACCCCCTCCCACCACTCATAATTAAAAATAATAATAATAATAATAAATTGTCCTGTTTAAAACCTATTATTTATTTTACAAAGTTGTTCAACAGGGCGAGGCAACACAGTCAAACAAAACGTTACTTGTATCTGTTAAATAATATATTAATAATAGTAATAATAATAATAATAATAAGAAGAAGAAGAAGAAGAAGAAGAAATTGTCCTATTTAAAAACAATTATTTATTTTACAATTTGTTGAACAGGGCAAGGCAACATAGTCAAACAAAACGTTACTTGTTACACTGCTATTTAGCTTTAGGAAATGGTTATATGTATATAGGTTAATGGGATTTAATAACACTTGGATGATATTTGGTCTGGAACTACTTTTAAAAGTTGTTGTTTTTTGGATAAACAAAATTAAAAAATCAGAAAAAAAAGTAGAAAAATTATGAACACTTGAATAGGACCTTAACAGTAAATCAAGGTACTGTGTACTTGTGGTTTGCCAAGTCACAGTATTCATCCACACCTTAAACTCTATAGGCAAGGCATGGCAGCTTTATTTGTATAGCACATTTCAGCAACAGGGCAATTCAAAGTGCTTTACATAAACAGTCAAGAACATTGCGACAAAGTGCAAAAGAACATTAAGACATAATTGAAACAGTTATAAAAACATAAAAACATGAAAGATTAGAAAATAAAAACAAGCTAATATACTATTTAAACTCTAATGTCCATAATATCCCTGTTGTATGGCAATCGAGCCACATCCCTATCTGTAATTACATTTTAGATATCTATAATAGCATTTCTCCTATAGTCAAAATGGTATTCTCACTAGTCAGAATGGTAATTAAAGATATCCACAATAACAGTCTCACAAGGTAGAAATTGTATTTCAATATATCTACAACTTTGTACTAGTCAAAACTAAATTTAAGATATCTTTATATCCTTAAAAATTATAAGGGGCCATTTCAGACATTAAATAGCTACTGGATATATATTGCAGATATCTGTAATTTAATTCTTCCTAGACAAAAAACATTCCAGATATCCACAACGTCATTCTTCCTATAGGAAAAATGACGTCAATTTGGCCATTCATGTGTATTGGACTTTCAGTGTCAGATATCCACAGTTGTATTTTTGATATGAACTTTCTGGATATCTGCAATAGAATTCTTATAAGGAAAAACTTACATTACATATTATCTTTTTGGATATCCAGATAACAGATATCCACAATACATTTGTAGATATCTGTAATTGCATTGTTTATAGTCATAATTCTAATTGTAGATATCTGAAATTGCATTTTTTCTAGATACAATGCCAATTGTGGATATCCGTTATGACATATTTACTAGTCAAAATATATTTTGGATATTCAAAATTACATTATGGATATCTGGAATGGTTTTTCATATTTAAATATCAAAAATGAAAATTATGACTAGTAACAACTGGATTGTAGATATCTGATATGGGAATTTATGGGAGTAAGAAATCATTCTGACATTGAAAGCCCAATACACATGAATGGCTAAAGTGACGTAATTTTTCCTAGGAAGAATGACGTTGTGAATATCTGAAAGGACAATTGTGGATAGGAAGAATGTCATTGTGTCACAGTCTAGCTATTGAAGGTTAAAACGGCTATACCTGTTGCGTAGTTTAAACTTGTGACCATTGTTCCTCTTTGTTGACACATTGAATTTGATTGCATTTGAGTAGCTTGAGAAAGTGAATCGACCTCCTGACTCAAAGGTTTTTACAAGGAAAGTCAACTATTCTGAGTACTGCAACAATTTTATTACTGCAGCAGAACATTTGTAGTTATTAGAACTTTGTTTATTGTAACTGGATGGACTGTTAAAAACTTTGTCAAAAAGTTATGTCTGCATTAACATATTAAGTGCGCATATACGTTCATTCTTGACCCTGCATGGAACTCTATATTGACTGATCACGTTTAGCTTTTAGTTCTGTTATATTACATTGAAAATAAGAAACTTAATTGATCCTGTTTATGTGCCAAGTGATCCAATAATGTGCTTGGATGTTTTACAATCCAGTTTGATAATGTTTTAAGTGTAGCATTTTTATTTGATGTAGTTTAACAGGAGTTATTGCAAAGACGGTTAGTCACTGTCGGTTCATGTCTTAATTGTGGTTATCTAATGTGCTGAACAGGTGTTAGTACACCAATTACTCACTAATGAAACCACACATAGGCAGGCTGAAACAACTGGGGAACCCTAAGCAGAATCAAACATGTATATTCATGTATTTAGGTTTGGAAATGATGATTAATTGCCCCAAACAGTATTGCACATGCAAGTGTGCCAACTATATCAAATGCAATGTGATTTTATGTCACCTGCTTTCATGGTGTTAAAGCTTCCATGATATGCACCTTGCTTTAAGTAGATTTGTGATTGTGTATCATTGTTTTGTCCATTCTTTTTAAAAAGATTAGAAGAGTAAACATCAGTTGTGCTGAAGAAGTAAAAGTGAAGTCACAAAAGGAGATAGACAGTTTAAGGTTATAGGCTAGTGGGAAGACACCCAAAATATTGAGATGTCTCTACCGGAGGTAGAGAAGCACAACAGTGTTTTTCATATTCTCTTAAGTCTCCTACATGTGAAATGGAAGAACATTTATTTATTTCTTAAATTAAATTTCCTACAAAATTTTCAATAAGTGGTGTGTTAACATTTTCCCCGATTGAAGTGTATTTTTAAGTATCTAGATTGACTGCAAACATGCCATTTAAACCCATTTCATGCTTTAAACACGTCATACATTTCATAATGTAGACCACTGACCATACCTGCTACAGTTACATGTCATACATTGCTGGATTCAGCACAGCCATAACATTCTAGCAAACCCTGATTGGTGATACTGAGACAATCCCAGCCAGAACTGCCTAAAAGTAAAGCCTAAAGATTTCAGGTCACCTGCCACCATGACAGACAGGTTTTCCTTATATTAAGAAATATTATTTTTAAAAAGCAATTCCTAAATTAAAAACAGTCAGGGATTAAGGTTACATGATCCATATTTCTACTGTATATTACTGACTGAAAATATCAAAATAGAGAGTATTGCAATATTATGCTTTGTGATACTGTATCGATTCTCAAAAAAACGTGTATTGATTTTGAATTAATAGTTTAAAAGCAAAGATTAACTCAGTCAGTACTTTATTTTATTTGCAAAGATATGTGTCCTCTGTGATAAAAGCAAATCCTACTATTCTGATTGCATAAATAAAGTAAAAAAAAAAACAAAGAAAATACTCAGATTTTATGCATATGGCGGTGTGTTCTTTATACTATGACAGTTTTCTACATAGATTTCAGAAGTGGCAGACAAAAATAATGTGTGGCTAGTAGAAATGTTCAGTGACCTGCCACAGTGGCACGTGAGGAAAAAACTTAATTTTAGACACTGCCCATGATGCTTTACCCAGAATCAGGGCCAAAAGCACATTTTAATGGGTTGTAATTTCCAAAACCGTATTATTGATCTTACCCAATGTGCTTTTGCATTAATCATTGATTAAGCCCAGGCTTGTGCAAAGATCTTTGGTTACAGCACTGACAGTATTTGTACTTTAAACAGTAGCCTGGTAACAGATGTACAGAACCAATATAAGCTGCTATAGAAAGAGGGAAATAAGAGGGGGAATAAGAGCATGTCAGCATCTTATTTACTACCCTACGCTTTTCAGACAGCAGGAATCAAATCAGCTAATTTGTGTAACAGAAGACTAGAAGCAGGTTTAACACAAGCTATAACCTCTCTGTGATGAAAAGAGCAGAAGCTCAACACCTTAAGGCGCAGAGTGAGTCAACTCTTGTCATCACTCGACACATTCTTCTACCTAAACGTGTCGGTAACGCTCAAAACTGACGCATATTTAAAGCTGTAAATATCCCCATGTGTCTGTATAAAACATGTTTGTTGTTTCTCATCAGTAAACACAACTATTAACTTTCATTAGCTACTCACTGCGAGTCCCCAGTGTTGTGACGCAGCTACGCTAATCCGCGTGCAGTACGTGCGCGTTCACGTTTTATTGACCTCCCCTCTCATAGTCCAACAAGCACACTACTTGATTTAAAGGTCCCATATCGTGCTCATTTTCAGGTTCATACTTGTATTTTGTGTTTCTACTAGAATATGTTTACGTGGTATAATGTTAAAAAAACACTTTATTTTCCTCACACTCTCAGCCTGAATATACATGTATTCACCCTCTGCATGAAACACTCTGTTTTAGTGCATTTCAACGGAATTGTGTTGCCAGGCAACAGTTTGGGTCCATGTTTACATCCTGTCAGCTGATGTTATTTGACATACACTGCAACCAGGAAATAAACTGGGAAACATTTAGAATGTTTATGTTTAAAACCGTGTAATGGTCTAAATATTGTATATTTGTGACATCACAAATGGACAGAAATCCTGACGGCTTGTTTCAAACGCACAATTTCTGAATACGGGCTGTGTGTATTTCTCCGTATATTGAGCGTTTTGATAGTTTACCAGTATTTATATAGTTCTTAAACCTGCTTTATAATATTAAAGACATGAAAATCTCACTATTTATAATATGGGACCTTTAACAGATTCACAGCTATTTTACTTGCTTTTTTAGGGGTGTCAATTGATTCAAATGTTTAATCGTGATTAATCGCATGTTTGTCTATTGTTTCAGATTAATCGCAAATTAATCACAATTTTTTTTATCTACTCAAAATATACCTTAAAGGGAGATTTGTCAAGTATTTAATACTCTTATCAACATGGGAGTGAGCAAATATGCTGCTTTATGCAAATGTATGTATATATGTATTACTGGAAATCAATTGACAGCACAAAACAATGACAAATATTGTCCATAAACCCTCACAGGTACTGCATTTAGCATAAAAAATATGCTCAAATAATCATAACATGGCAAACTGCAGCCCAACAGGCAACAACAGCTGTCAGTGTGTCAGTGTGCTGACTTGACTATGACTTGCCCCAAACTGCATGTGATTATCATAAAGTGGGCATGTCTGTAAAGGGGAGACTCGTGGGTACCCATAGAACCCATTTCATTCACATATCTGGAGGTCAGAGGTCAAGGGACCCCTTTTAAAATGGCCATGGCAGTTTCTTCTCGCCAAAATTTAACACAAGATTTGAGCGTTAATTAGCCTCCTTTGCAACAAGCTAGTATTTGGTACAAATGAATTAGGATGGATTAGGTTTTCTAGTTTCACATGATACCAGTATCTTCACTCTAGCTTTAAAACTGAGCCCGCTACAACCTAAAAATCGCAAGTTGCGTTAATGCATTAAAGAAATTAGTGACATTAAAACAAATTTGCGTTAATGCGTTATAATAGCGTTAATTTTGAGAGCCCTATTTTTTCTTTTTTCTTTTAAAATGCTGACCCACAATGCCACTCACTAAAACTGTTATTTCTCTTTACAGGGTATGGCACTGTGTGGTGTCAAGGGGCCCTGTTTCTTGGGGCCCAATGTGTACCCAGAAGCCCCTGATGGAGGCTGGGGATGGTTGGTGGCTGTGGCCTTCTTCTTCGTGGAGGTTTTCACCTATGGTATCATCAAGATCTTTGGCATCTTCCTCCAAGACCTGATGGAGGAGTTTGGAGAGACCAACAGTCGGGTCTCCTGGATTGTTTCCATCTGTGTGTTTGTCATGACCTTCAATGGTCCTCTCTCCTCTGTGATGACTAACCGGTTTGGGTTCCAACTCGTTGTCATGATTGGAGGATTCCTTATTGCCTGTGGTACCATTGCAACCAGCTTTACAACTTCCATCAATCAAATGTACCTCACCTACGGATTAGTTGCAGGTATTGAATTGCTTTCTTCCTCCTTTGTCTCCCTGTTTGAGCATCACACAATGCTATTATTCTTTGGACTAGTTTTTTTTAGCAGCTTGTTAAGATGAATTACAGTTTAAAGACGTGCATCTTTTCCACTGTGCAGGTCTGGGCTACTGTCTGACCTTCCTGCCCACTGTGACCAACCTCTCTCAGTACTTCACCCGTCGACGGTCTCTGGTCACAGCTGTGGCTTCCACTGGAGAGTCCCTGTCCATGTTTGCTCTAGCACCAGGTGAGTGCAAGAGCTTCCACTGATGATGAATACAGTTGGAGAAGACAAACATTTAGGGGTTTAGGAAAACCATGTGATGAATGTGTTTTTATTTGTTCTGGAGTTTGCAACTCTTTAAGGCAGGGCGACTTGTACAATGTATTTAGTGGCAGGAAAGTTCTAGGAAAGAGTACTAAATAAAATTAAGAATGAAGGAACTTTTTCAGTGGAAGATTCAGAGACTATCTTAAAGAATGAGTCTAGTGATATTCTATATTTTTCGTATTGTCAAAAATGACCAAGGAAATACTAAACCCAACAATCAATTGACCCTACTAAAGAGTATTCCCTGTGTAGTTGTCTAAAACTATTAAACTACTATTTATTTTGAGTCAATCCTGAAAATAGTCCCCAACAAATACACTATTTATTCCTGTTTGTGTAATCTTTGATAAACACCACAGTGCCTAGCTGTTCTAGGAAATTATTTAGCCTATTTTTAAAATCAAACTATACATTTTTACCCGTTTTTAAAGATCCACACCTATAGTGGGAACCACTGGGCTTGGGTTAAGAGCCACATACAGGTATTGAGAGACAGACCAACACGTTGTTTTTAGTCTTTTCATTGCACATTGCTGGACTTATCCTTTAAACATAGAGAAGCACAGCTATATGAATCACTGACAGCACGAAGGTCATTTCTATAGCAGTCTATAAACAAGTCCGATCTTGGAACACCCCATTCTTATTATGCAGTTGTATTGATGAACAATCACTAAATTCCTCCTCTTGCTCCTCAGCCTTTTCTGCATTGAGGGACCGTATTGGCTGGCGACGCACCATGGTAGTGATAGGAGCTTTGCAAAGCACCATCATCATCTGTGGTGTTCTGCTTCGGACGATCATTATCAAACCCAGAGCGACCCGTGAGACTAACAGATCGTCTCCAAAGGTACTGGAAGCTCTCGGTACACCAGAGAACGTAGAGGACTCTATACTAAACAATACCTCACATGCACAAAATACCTCCCACAGTCTGGACAATGAGGTCTCTGTGAGCACTGGAGACTCTGGTGTCCAGTCTCTAAAAGACGCAGACGACAGCAGCCAAGAAGAGGAGATTTTACTGCGCGAAGAAGTGAGGGAATCTGTGGAAAACGGTGTGGCAGAGATCGGAGAGTTTGAAATAGAGGAGAAAAAGAGCGAAGATGCAGAGAAACAAGTGATGAAAGATGAAAAGCCATCTGTAAAGTCTTCCAAACTTCTAGACTTCTCCATCCTCAGAGAGTGCAGCTTCATTCTCTACTCTCTGTTTGGACTGTTCGCCACGCTGGGCTTCTTCGCCCCTCCGCTCTACATCATCGAGCTGAGCGTGAGTCGAGGCGTGGAGCGGGACCGCGCCACCTACATGCTCTCCATCATGGCTGTGGCTGAAATCTTTGGCCGATTCTCCATCGGGTGGATCCTGACGCGGGAGAAGTTCAGGAGGAAAAAGCTGCTTGTGCTTCTGGCATGTGTGATTGCAATGACCGCGGATCTGGTTGGATTTACTTTGGTTTGGGAGTTCTACGGCCTGGCTCTGTGCTGCGCTTTATATGGGTTCTTTATGGGAACCCTAGCGTGCACCCACATCCCCATGCTGGCTGAGGATGATGTGGTGGGCATAGAGAGGATGTCTTCAGCTGCTGGGGTCTATGTGTTCATCCATAGCTTCGCTGGGCTGGCTGGACCCCCACTTGGAGGTAAGAGTTATCTCGCAGTGATGAGTTGATTCTAAATACTGGCTACTGTTTCACTTTACTACAGCTTTTATATTCTAAGAGGAACAGTGTGTAATATTTCGGGGTATCTATTAGCAGAAATGGAATATAGTATTCATAACTATGTTTTTATTAGTGCATAATCACCCGAAACTAGGAATCTTTGTGTTTTCGTTTAGCTTAGAATGAGCCCTTCATATCTACATAGGGAGCGGGTCTTCTTTACGGAGTCCGCCATGTTGCTCTGTCATGTTTCTACAGTAGCCTAGAACGGACAAACCAAACACTGGCTCTAGAGCCTTTCGCTTTTTTATGTTACATGAAGGCCACCGTAGTTCCCTGACACGCTTGTGAAACTGCGATAACGCCGCAGAGTGCAAAACTGTGGTACCGCCAGCCGCCGTCTGACTTCCGTTGCTCCTTAAGTAGTATTATTATGGTAAGGATGGCCTCTGAGCAAGGCGAACAGTGTTACCATGGTTTTGCACTCAGCGGCCCACCTTACCGCCATCTCGGAAAGGGAGGAGTGAGCAGAGGGGTACTCAGTTGGTTGCAATCTGCAACCACACCACTAGATGCTGCCAAATCCTACACACTGTCCCTTTAATGCTTCCTTTTAATTCTCCCCTAGGTGTGCTGGTGGATATGACTCAGAACTACGGATCAGCCTTCTACTCCTGTGCAGCTGGCATGGGAATTAGTGCCCTGTTCCTGGGTTTGGTAAAACCTGCTAAGAAAGGATTACTCTGTAGGAGGAGGAACTCAAAACGCCCTGAAGACGTACATGAAAAGGAAGGGGACTCCAAGGAATAGAGTGCAGCACATAAACCGGACAAAAGTACCGACAGTCCTCCGGATTGCTCTGAAGTAGACGACCAGGCGTAGGCCACAAGAGATGTCCAGGAGGTTATACGTTATAGGATTAGCGTAAAGAAAGAGTCAAGCCCCATGAGGGTGAAATGGTGTCTAAAGACTACAAGTGCTGAAGTGATATGAATACAACGAAGAAAAAGACCAAAGGTGTTAATGATCTAAAGAGCTCTGAGAGCAATCTTTAGAGCTTGTACATCAAAATATGTAAGTACTGTATAGCAGGTGTGCCTTTTACATACCAAACAGTGTTTTTCTGGAGTCAGTGCCATTAAAATTAGAAAAGGGTATACTAAATAAGCTTTAAGTGAGTAAAGCTTTTGATGCAAAAAGGCTGTGAAGCAGGGATGTCGTGTTCAAAACGACAACCCTAAGTGACATTAATGGTGGTGCCTCAGTTTTAGATATTCCAGAAGCCGTTCGTCACACTGATACTTGATCAACTAACTACCTGCTGGCGATCAATCCCATAATGATGGCCAGAAAAAATGTGACTTCAAGAACAATAAATTGCACAGATTCTGTAACACGTGTTATAGAAAACACACAAAGCTCAGGGATAAAGTGTCTTTTTAATCTCACCAAGCTGACAATGTACCGTTATTTGATATGAGATGTCAGACTCAATCTATTTTTGTAATGAAAATGTGTTCTCAATAAAGCAACAGAGGGATTTGAACCACTCAATTAAAGGTTTTGTATTTAGAAATGTCAACCTTAAAAGCAACTGCTCTTGTTTTTCTCACATAACACACTGCAAATTCTGAAAAATGATATACTTCCACATAAAAATATATATTTTATGTACATATTGCATCTTTAATTTAGATTTATACACAGATTAAAGATATTATTGATAAAATTTTTATGTCGATGAATATATATTTTTTTAAATAATACATTAGAGCCTTTAGAAAGATGCCGAATAAAAGTATGGCGTTTCCTGAAAAAAATAAAAATAAAATTTGAGTGGGAATTAATCTTTTTAAAAATTTTGGCGGGTCCAAAATTAATGTTTTGTTTATCTCTGTCTCACTTCTAACAAGGCTTGTGAGCCAACTGTATAACAACGTTGGTATCACGTAGTATATCTGTGTCATCAGTTAGTGTGAAGAAAAACAGATAAATGGCTGAGATTGACGATAAGTGCCTGGCAACGACTTGTTGTGTAGTAAATGCAATGGAATAGGGGAGGGAGAATGCGACATCTAGCAGCTGAATGTTATCAGTGTTATCAATAGCAGCTTTAAGATTCTGTTTTGCAATCACACAGCAGCAGAAATGTTAAGCACATATTTTAAAATGATATCCATGAATAAGCCAGAGCTGTGATCTTATCCAGATTTATAGACAAGCACTATAGTTCAGTTTTTTTGTCCAGTATGTCGAGGCACCTGCTGAGCCACAGTCTGGATGTCTGAAAGGCTTCAGTGGGTTTGGGAAAGTGGAGCACAGACTGAAAGGCAGAGGCCCCCTCTGGTCTGGATGTGTGACTCTGATCCCCCTCCATCCAGTGCAGTAAGGCCTGTCGATTACAGTTAAACATTCACTTAAAAGGAAGTACAAAAAAAGATCATAAATGCATCTGATTTTGTGACTTTGTGCATTAATCTGTTATCGGATCTTTTGGAAATGACACGGGAGAGAAATGTCTTAAAATTGCTCCGATTCTTAAGTCTTTCTTTGTTATATTCAAGAGCAGTTGCTGCTAATGTGGTGTAATCTACCTTTAAGTATTTCCAATTTGTGTAGCTGATTCTGACAGGATTGGCTTAGATTTGACTAACATCTTGTGATTCCGAAGCTACTTGGTAAACTACAGCATACATTGCAACAAATGACTTCAGTGTAATGAAGTTGTCATAGTAATAGGTACCGCTAATGTGCTAAACAAAAGAAATCCCAAGAAAAACGTACTTACTGGAACTGAAATATACATAATTATGGTTCAAATTCAGCCTGTCGTTGTGAATTAATGTCACGATGGTGCTTCTGTCTTAACTAGGACGTACTGATGCTGCTCTCATTTTAACACCATAGCAGCGCTAAACTGCATGTTACTGTCTACTGTAAAAAGAAATTCAAATGATGAATTTGGGTGTATCATCACAATCTGTTTTCTATTTTCACCTTGTATCTTTCAGCTATTTTGAAGCCGATAGCGACCTGTAGCTTGCGAAGACAGACGGGACAGAAATCCAGCGGCTGACGATCCGACTCCTCCAGGTGGTTGGAGCCCTGCATGACACAGCTCAACCACTGGCAATGCTTGATTCCAAACATATGGCCAATCTCATGGGTCATTGTCTGTAAAGAAATATTTTTACATTAGGGCTTTCTGACAAGAACGCAAACAACCAGCAGTATTGAGTGTTTTTATCAGCAGTATTGATAAAAGTAACAGGATGGAGCCGGAGGAACCTTTGGCAAGACCACTCAAAGGTTCATAGTACCAAAATTGAGTGATTGGTGTTTGTTAGAAACCTTGCAGGATCGAAGCAGCAAGGTGCTGGTGACGGGGGGAGTGTAATATCCATCAAACACAGAGTAGTCTACCGGCACAGAGTAGTCTACCAGCCCAGCATAACTTCGACTGTAAAAGTTGTCATCATATCTGGCAAAGCTGAAAACACCCATTCCTGCAGGCACAGATGAGAAACAGTGAGGATACAGGCCAGCTCCTGGATTGTATGTATTTTACTTTAGCACCATCTAGTGGCAGCTTAGCCACATTACATCATTACAAATGACAACGATTATGTGTATGATTCACTTTGTACAAAATGTTCCTCAACTATGAAGCGCTCTTCTTTGATGTTGTCCAGGAAATATCAGGGTATTTCAACAGCAGATGTACAGTACGTTGAAGAGCAGTGTGGTAGCCTCCATCAATAATAATCACAGAGAAAGTTATACTTTCTTAAGTCAAGTCAGTTTTAATTGTATAGCCCATTATCACAATCAGAAATTTGCCTTAGGGGCTTTACAATCTGTACAGGATACAACACCCTCTGTCCTTTATAGTACGACCCTCTCATTGGATGACGGAAAACTCCCCCCCCCAAAAAAACCTTGTAAAGGGGAAACCAATGGAAAAAACCCTCTGGAAGTGCCATAGACAATCCATATGACTAAATTTGATACATATAATGTGAACAGATGGATCCAGGAGGATGTCGAGCAGCTTCCAGGTGTCGCCAAACAGATAGAGCCTGAGCAACACGACCTCCTCTCCATCATGTAACCTTTGAACTGAATCTCTTAGTAAAGGCTTTGTGGTAAAATCTCACCCATACTGAGAGAAGCCTCTCCAAAGACAAAGTTCCAGGAGTCTTCGGGGTAGAGGTCAATCATTGTGATTCCAACGATACAAAATGCATCTTTTGGTTTCCTATTCGACAGGAATCGTAGCAGGTCACCTACATTTCATGAGAAAACGATAATAACAAAGCACAGTCCAGTTGGAGATCACTGCATTTTACCCCCTTCTTGCATTTCTACATGGAGTGTGGCCAAAAAAAAAACCCAATAGATATTATACAATTAAGCATTAAGTAAGAGTGATGGACTCCTTAACTTACCAGTGAGGATCTGAAGGTTGTGCGAGTTACTGTTAATCCTGAAAGAGCATCCTGTTTCAGCCACAGTAACCGCCGGCAGCAACTTGACAGAAAGCCCACAGAAGAAGGCCTGGCAGTATTCTCTGAGCCACTCCACATACTGGTCTGTCTGGGCCCCCGCCTCTCCAAAGGAACCTGAATGAAACATTGTGTAGAATTAAGGTTTCCATGCACAAAACCCCCTGTCTAACATATTTCAGATGCCTCATCCATCTATAGCCCACAATGAAGTTTGAATATAGTTTCTTGCATGTCTTGATGGTCATTCGGTGACTTTGTACTGGCATTGAGAAATAGCAAAAACGCACATGCTTACATGTCCTTTCCTCAAAAATGGCCATTGTTTTCACAAAACACACTCCACTAGACACAAAACATACTCACCTATGGTTTGAATATAAATAGTATTGTGGCTTGCATTGGGGGTCTTGCGGGAAGTGTTTCTGTAGAACCTCTCAAAGTCTTGAGGCTTCTCAGGGTGAGCGGAGATCCAGTCTGAGTCAGAGTGCACTGTGATGGGTTGGAAAAGGGAACCCGGCTGCCCAGGGTGGAATCCCTCCTCCAAAAAATGCCTTTCCTCTTTTGTGTACTTGCTGTAAAGTTTAGTCAAGTCCTGACGATTAGAAACCAAAGCTGTTTGCAGTGTCTCTGCAGAGTGCTGGATCACCTTCATCTGCAGGAGAGATATACAGCATTAAAACTTCATTAGGCAGAACAAATTTGGCATCATTGGGCAAAAATTCCATAATAACCTTTAAGCATATTGTAATTCAAATGTTCTGAGAGAAAACTAGACTTCTGCACCTCCTCATGGCTCTGTTTTCAGGCTTTAAAATATCTAGCCCGTGACGGAAGACTTTGGCCAATCACAGGTCATTTCAGAGAAAGAGAGCGTTCCTATTGGTTGTGCTCCGGCTGGTGGGCGGTGCTTGGTATTTCCTCAACTGATCGCAACATGGCTGCATTACAGTAACAGAATATTGATACATATTTGATCAGCGCTGCCTAGATTGACCGTTTGCTCAGAGTTCGCGAGTGATTGACAGCTGCTCAGAGACGGCAGACTCCAGCTTGGCTCTGATTGGTTGTTTTTCTACGGTCTGTGAAATCTTGCAGATGCCATTAGGAGCACCGGAGGACACAGAGGCACATGGTTTTTTTTAGATTACCTGTCTCATGCACTACTGTGACTGTTTTATAAAAATAACTTTTTTTAAAAATCATATTTGCTCCATTTTTACCCACTGCTGCTTTAACATGGTAACAGATGAAGTCAAGGTGACATTTGCAACATGGCTTTGCTATCACAAAGAGATCGTTTTCTGATCCCCTTATTAGGGTTTATTAGGTGCATCTTTGTAGCCTCCAAATAGTAGCCTGCTAGAAAAGTGTTACATGTTACAGAAAATATTAGACAATATATACACTAAATATTGGATGGAAGTGTATAAAGGTGTGTAAGATACAGCATAAGGATGGTATGTAAAATAGTAAAAGTAGTTACAGACAAAATGTTAAATCACAAGTCTCCACCCCACCTGCAAGCATGGTATAGAATACAACTGCTGAAACCACACCCCCTAGATTATATAAATCTGCCCTCCAGGCCTGAACCCTCCCTTTTCCCTCCAAACAATCCCAGGCAGAACAAAGACAAAGTGATGTGAGTTTGATATGGCTTTTGTACCTTTATAATTTATTTGGTTGAAATTAATACATATATTGTTTGAAAGTTAACAGATTGTCTTGTGTTATGTTAGATACCTTGAGTTTAATATGTCAAGGAGAAAAGGCAAATTCCAGATTGTGGATGCATGAAGAAACTGATTAAACTGATCTCATTTATTATTTGTAATTTGTCTTATATTTATGAGATTTATAATATCATCTGTTAATGTCTTTTTTTTTTAATAGAAAAAAATCATCCACCAACTGCCCATCCAACCTAACCACCTTGACTGCAATAAATTGTTGGAACGGCTCTCTGGATCCTATGTTTAAATGTGCACCACATAAGATGTTTTATGAACCAACGGCACCACAAGCAACATAGCTTCTTCACAAAATATACCTTCAAAATCTACAAGGAAATGTTAAAGGGACTGTTTGTAACTTTTTAAGCGTATAAATGTACCAGGTCGGGACACATGCGAGCCCGGAGTCTCTCCTCCTCTGCCTGTTCGCCTTCACTGACACACCGCGTGCATTCTCGCTCTCTCGCTCTCTCGCTCCACCTCTAGATGTGCATGCGCGCACACTACACATTGCAGAAGAGTTAGTTTGGCTCTGAGAATATCTAGTGAATGTACAGTGGATGTTTATGCAGAAATAAATGCTGCAGTTCCTCCAGACCAACAGAGGTTTCCCGTGTCTTGTGAAGTGACGGGGCTCCCCAGACAGAAACGTTATCGTCTCCGACCGGGTGCCGGTGACTCCCCTGCGGCCGCGGTCGGGAGGTTGAAGCAGGAAAAGCCAACACTAGGATCAGCAGTGATTCATGGAGACCTTCGTCTGATCAGCTAACATTACTGCCAAGCAGCTGAAATATAGAGTGATATTGTGGTTTTAGCTGACGTGTGTCGCCTCACTGTGTTGAGCGATGCTCGTTCATGTCTATGTAGAGCGGGCACAAGCGCAAGCCCAACGCTGACGTTCGTTGACTTGACTTAACGGCCACAGGTGTCGCATTTTACAAGCATTTCTGATTCTTACGAACAGTCCCTTTAATATGGTAATAGATGAAGTCAAGGTGACATTTGCAACATGGCTTTGCTATCACAAAGAGATAATTTTCTGATCCCCTATTAGGGCTACCCATGAGTCATGTGCACCTTTTGTAGCAGCCAAATAGTAGCCTGCTAGAAAAGTGTATATGTTACAGAAAATATTAGACAATATATACACTAAATATTGGATGGAAATGTATAAAAGTGTATAATATACAGCACAAGGATGGTATGTAAAATAGTAAAAGTAGTTACAGACAAAATATATCCAACAAGGAAATGTTAATATCAAATTGAAAAATCCACATACATGAATATGAAAATTATATATATATATATATAAATATAAATATATAAGCTTCACAACTGTTCGACAACACAAAAGCCTGTCTTTTATGACGAATTAGTTAACTTATTCGTGGAAAAAACAATAATAAAGCTCCATTCTAGAAACTCACCATGTTGCCACCATTGGAAGCCGTTTCCGGTTTCTCCTCTACCCTGATGACGTCATGTAAACAGAGGGGCGGAGCTTCAGCTTCACTTGTGAGATCGACTCCAGCGGCTCGTCTTCTCCGCTCGCTGCTATGAGACACATAACGACCTCAGAGCACCGCTTATCCTCCTCCAGACTACACCAAAACTGAGTTAAAATACAACTCTACTTATCTAGTATCTCGCGTCGGGGTTTCTGTGAAGTACAGGCAACAGTTAACGACGACTAACTGGACTGAATACGAAAGCGGAAGAACTTCTAGTTAGCTCAACGTTAATGCAGCAGCTAGCTTAAAGTAGCTAGCTCACACGCTAGCAGCTAGCAGGCTACACCTCTTTTAGCTGTCATGCCTGGAGTTTCTCGAGATTTCACTGCGTAAACGAGAACACATAGTAGATAGCTGGTTTAGCTTTCAGACGCCCAGCAGCACAGAGGCGTAGTACAGGGCGTTTTACAGGACTTGGATCAGTGACAGGTCTGAACTAACCCTCACACAGCTGAAGGTTTGTGCGACCTGCAGCTTCATCCGTCTGGAGATTACTCACTCACTCACACATCCTAGAGGAGAGGAGATGAGAGGGAGATTGACATACTGAGTTTCTACGAAATGGTCGTGGAGCTGTAAAGCCACAAGCTTTAAAATAAATAAGAAACCCGGCTCACAAGGAGTGTCAGCCTTTCTCTTTGCCAAAAAAAAAACATCAAGACTGCAGAAATGCTGACTGACAGCAGGTAACTAAAACCATTTTTTACACCTCTTTGTCATTAATATGATGAGCCTCATCATTGGGTACAATATGTACAATAATGCACCATTAATAAATGACTTATTACAGCAATCAAAAGCCAAGATCATGGTGTATATACACAGATATCAAGGAGAGGAAAACATGCACAATCTCAAAATTGTTTGTGGTGCTGAGAGTAGATCCCCTCCAATATGTACTTTTTCAAAAAAAGCACAGATATCCACACTATTATATGTAATAATCTCTATATAGACTCCCTAGTGAAGGTATGTTAATCAATGTGTTCTCTTAATGGGAGCACCACATGTTTGATCATGTAACTGCCTGAGTGTGAGTTTCTATTTTTGGTTCCTCTTCATGTTCTCTCTCTTTCTGATACTCTTCTTTCTCCGCCCAATCTCTCCCCCCTGCCTGCCTGCCTGCCTGCATCGTTTCTGTCACACACATACACACACTCTTTCACTTTTATGTTCACTCACTACTGTCCTCTGCACTCACACTCTCTCACACACACACACACCACTCTCTGTTCTTTCTATCTCTGTTTTTTTGCACAGGAAACGACACCATAGCTGTGACAGTGAGGAGGACCAACAGCTGAGTGCTCAGGCCAAGAGGTCAGGAGGGGGTCCCAGCCTGCTTGTGTCAGATTTGGATTCAGAGGTGAAACTGAATTGATCTTCATCTTTAGACTAATCACACAAACATAGGTTTACCCAGCTGATTTTGTGATAGGGGAGAGGAGAAATCTGCCAAGGTCATTTATTCTCTATCTAATGTAAAGCATATGTAGATAGACAATGCAGCCTGGAATCATGTGTATAAATACACGTGACTCTGCACATCGTATATGCAATGCACCACTTGTCAGGAAAAAGCACAGGATGTTTTATTTACAACATCTGCATGCATCCATCCATCCATCAATGAAGCTGTTCTGTTTTTCTTGCAGTCTTCCAGCAGCGACAGCAGTAACGGGATCAGTAGTCCGGAGAGAGCAATAGTGGCCACCACCAGGCCGTGCATACACAGCCAGAACAACCGCATCACCCAGTACTCCCTCAGCCCAAAGCCTGAAGACTCTGGTAGCTCCTTGCAGCATGGTTTCCATGGCGACGGCAGCAGTGCCTCTTACGACTGCATCAACAGAGTCCTGAGGGAGGCGCACTTCAGCAGTCTGCAGACCAGAGGGCGTCCGGGCTCGACATGACCGTGACCTCCGACCCCTCTCCTGACCTTTTTGCCCCTCGCCCATCGGCGCCGACGCTACCGGCAGCGGCGGCGGCGGCGGCGGCTCCTCCTTGACAGCCTCAAGCGACACACTCGGGTCAGGGGGGAGAAGGGGGATGACGTGTGGGGAGGTTTACAGATTTTGGGCACAAAGGCTCATCCCCACCTCACCATGTACCATTTGTCAAGACCATAAGCACATCCGCCTTTTCCATGGCCCAGCCACTGTGGTTTCCTGTGCAGTATTGATGTGTATGTGCGTTTGTGCGTGTGTGTGTGCGTGTACGCACCCTGTGCACTTTATAAAGAGGTATCATTCTCTTAACATGCGTGCGTTGATGCGTGGACATTTTCATTGGTGCTAATCACAAGAAAACGTGTGATGATCCAAAGTGCTCGCAAAACGAAATAAAGCTAAGCACTTTACTCAATAACTCCTCGTTCTGTTTACTCTCGACTGGAAGGAAGTCAGCCGCACGTTTGTATCCGTAAAAGTGGGAGTTGCTGTTGTGATCATACTCACGAAGGAAGCTCATGGAGGCCAATGGATTCACGCCCAAGGAGCATTATTAAAACAAGTAAATTAACAGTTTAGGCCTTTGTTTTTTCTCTAACCAAAGTGACAAATTCAACTGTATTCTGCAGTTACTTTCACAATCTAAATTAATCTGTAACATTTCGGTGTGGCAGGTCAGTGGGTTCAAGGTAATGGAACATTATTCTTCATGAGCCGCACCACCAAAATCCAACCTCAGATTAGACCCTGGCTAATTATAGAGCTGTGAGAGCACAGTCACTGGAGTCTGCGGCTCAGGCAACGTTAACGCTCAGCACAGTCCGTCTCACGAAAACAGCCTCAAGAAAAAGCTCTCCAAATCAGTTTGTAACCATGTGTTTACTTTAACATTATACACATCATGCGCGTGTGTGTGTGTATGCGTCATACGCCTGTCAGCCATACTTATTCATGTATGGTTTAATATGACCAGTACACTGTGTTGCAAATAAAATGATGATGGTGGAGGTGTGAAAGTGATTCATATTTTATGTAATTTTCCAAATCATTTGACATTGAAAATAAAGCGTTGCTGAAAGCGATGTCTGCATCATGTCACTGATACCGTTTAAAGACAGTAGAACAAGACTCATTTGTGTAGTAGTTAGTGCTGTAACAAAAAAAACACAGCAGGTTTTATTGTTCTTCAGCATGTGCAATAGCTTCTGTTCGCTGAAACAAAATACATCAGTAGCGTTCATTGTACATATCGGTAGGTTGGATTACCATTTTGGCATGTAGTGCGTGTACCACATTCCTCAAGCCCTCACAGTACAGCATGTAACTGGAACAACAGTGGTGAGATAGTGTGAAGGTAATCTGCCTTTTATTTGGTTACGCAAACAACCGTTCATGAATCTGCTGATATTTTGCATTATGCTGATGGCACAAATCCACACAAGAGTTATCTCAATAATGAATTAGCTCTCCAAACTGATCATGCACTCTACAACCACTCTCACAGGTATGTTTTAATCAATACAGGGGGTAGACATAATAAATAATATGTAAACTAACACTCAAATCATTTACACAATGACATAATAGTTTTAGTACCAAAAAATAAGGAAGACATTTGTAGGTTTTATGAGTTTTCATAAGAAAAAGCAACTGTAGTGCAAATTACAAATTTGAGGGAGGGCTTCTCCCTCAGAGGTTTAGGGCGTGCTGCAGAGGCGTCAGAGTTGTTTCAGTTCGCTGAAAGGAATCCTGAGATAAAGCAACTGCCGATAATAACCTGTAATTCAAGCATTCTTGTTAAATACTTTAGAGAAATTAGACTTCAGCCCAAAAACATAGCTTACAGACTAGTCCTCACGTATAACAGTTGAGGTATTTTTTCCTCATGCCAGCTGTGTTTATGTCCTTAATCTCTGTCTTTTAGCCCAATGTGCTGCTTAAATACAATTTCCAAGGAGGTACCATACAGATAAGAACCGAACATAACGTGAATCTGCTTTCTATATATATATATATATATAGTTATAAGCTTACAGATCTGATCTTGGTTTATAAAATTAAATAGATTTCTAACATGATGACATCATTGTGTTTTTTAACTGGGACAGTTCCAGCTGTAAAATGTTGGTCAAAAGTGGAGAAACGAGAAGGCCGATACTGGTTGGCTGCTGTCGGATGCTACTGAATTGCAAATTAAAGTGGCGTCGTTGTAACTGGTGTTACTGACGCTGATACTGTTATGCGCAGTTAGG
Organism: Sebastiscus albofasciatus; assembly: GCA_916701655.1. Lineage (NCBI taxonomy): Eukaryota > Metazoa > Chordata > Actinopteri > Perciformes > Sebastidae > Sebastiscus > Sebastiscus albofasciatus. Next base: position 12,810 of record CAKAOI010053178.1, on the reverse strand, counting down.
TTCTCCCTTGAGGTGTCGCCCGTCGTCTCCATCTGGGACGTCTCTCTTTTACACAGGGGCCTCCCTTTAGTCACCAGCTCCATGCCGCTGAACAGGGACAGTCTGCTCAGACGGGGCTGCACAGCTGGAGGTGAAGAGCTCCCGTCTGATTCTTCAGCAACCGGTTTAGCCTCAGCAGTCCTGACCGGCTCCGCCTGGTTTTGCGCTAACTCGTGCGGAACGGGAGAAAGTTTCTTCTCGTCGACATTATTCATGAGCTCCCCCGAGGAGTCTCTCTGGGCCGAGACGGCCGGACTGGAGGAGGAGGGGTAAGATGGTGGTTGGGTGACACCTGTGTGTGAGATGTCGGGCTGATAACGGTCGAGGTTGTCAGCAGAAAGGGTTGGCAGCAAAGTGTCTGAGTATGTGGATGTGGGAAGCTGATTAGTTGTCGCCTGATGGCCGCTGTTTGCTGCATCCTGCCTCGGAGCGTGTGCAGATCCGCCCATCAGAGCCTCAAACTGTCGCAGGATCTGGTAAGAGGAGATAAGAAACAAAATAAAATGCACCCTCATTTTCTGTCCTATCAGTCCTTCACCATGTGTAGCTTTTTCTCTTTTATGTCTCCCGTACCTTGGTGGCTTTGTTGGCCACCGGTCCCGGAGCTCCCTCGCTCAGCTGGCGGAGCCTCCGTTGCGTAGCTCCAAACATTTGCTCCAGAGAGAGGAGGTCAGAGGTCATGAGGCATGATTGAGCACACAGTGCCCGCTGCAGGATTGAAAGAAGATATGTATATTAGGATTGCACACTATAATAATTAAGAAAAACACCTGGATCATCAGTGAATCTTTTATTACCATCTTAACAGTGTTTGAGGGATCTTGAAGCTTGCTAGCGAGCAACTCCACCACGACCTCGCAGTTGAGAATGGAGCACCTGACGGATTAAAGACAGAAATCATTTACCATTTTACAACAAAGCAGATAAATAATACAGTTCATAAAAAGGGAGAATCAGCAGTATTCTCGGCGTGATTTTAAATGCACTGACTCTTTGATGAAGTGCTGGCTCTCCTCTCTGGACAGGAAAACTCTGGATCCCTCAGTCAGTCTGCTGATTAGCGCCATCTCCTGGCCACAGTCCCCCAACTGCATGGCTTCCACCCTGGAGACCACAGACAGTGTGAGAGGGCACAAATGACAAATGAATATGTCTGTGTGTTATCTTATGCTAACACTGGACATTGAAAGACTCATCTACCAGCTCTCAAATGTGACTACATTGTGAATTTAGGCAGGAAATTGCTGGTTTAAACTCACCGTTCCGATAGGTCCCCACTGCTCTCTCTACTGGCCCCCGATTGGCTCCCGGTACCAGCTGACTTGCTGCCCACAGAGGCCCTGCTGTTAACCGCGATGTCCTGAGAAGAGTTGTGAGAGGAGTTGCTGCTGTCGGTCTCTTCCCAGCCACCTCCTACCTGCCCTGGGCACCGCTGGGTCGACGCTGTGGTGAAGAAATCAAACTCGAATAAGTGTTGATTCAGATCAATGATGCCTTTAAAGCCCACATTTCCATCACGCCGACAACGTCTCACCTTTTGGTGTGCGAGCAGGCTGGTTATAGGCGCACGCGGGCACGGCCACCTCTATGGGCGTGGACGGCGCAACTACGGCCCTGTAATGGTTGTCATGGAGACGGATGCCCTGGTGTTCAGTTGGGGGAAGGACAGCGCTGGCCACTACCTCTGCAGCTTTCTGGATCTTATCCAGTAGTGAGTCACTGCCTGCTGGGAGGCACAGGTACGGATATAAAAAGGCACATAAATTTACACAGAAGATAAGCTGGACTGGATTTGTGTCTTTGTGTGTGTACAGTGTGTGTGTGTGTGTGTGTGTGTGTGTGTGTGTGGTCTATATCGCTCACCTGTCCCCTGCTTCCCTGGACTGTATCCAAAGCCCTGCATTCCTGACCTGTGGGAAGTTGCTGAGCCCATACCTGGACAGAAAGACACAGGAGACCTATTGTACTCTTTCAGTTCACACGATACAAAGAACATTATGTGACTGATTTAAATCATTCATGCTCGCTCTGATATTTCAGATGATGGACAGTATTATTACATATGACAATATCATCAAATCTCCTGTCTCTTTTATCAGTTAAAAGCAATACTAAGAACATTCAGATGGTCATTTAGATAAACAGAAAATAAGACGTCTATCTGGCAAAAACGTGAGTCTTTAATGGCAGCCCTACACACGCCTGGTACATCTGTACAGGTGTTTTCACTTGTGTCTGATTAGCCCTGTTCTTTGGACTGTATCTGGACCTCACATTACACCCAGTATATGAGCTATGTCCAACTTCAATCTGAGCAGAAGTCTAATTAGCCAGAATAAGTGAAAACACATGTGAGGGTGTACAGGGCCTTTAAGCTATTTACAGGTTTTTTAAAAAAAAGATGAAACCTAAATAAATGTAGTAAATAATTGTGTGGAGTGTGGTACTTATGAAATTATGTTTCAACCTGGACCCTATTTTCTCATGTGTTTGTGTCTAACTAGGGACAACAATTTCTGAAATTGGTCCAGTATTGAGGGAGAGCGCTGTAGACGACAGCTGCTCGTGGGCTGCAATATGGTGCCACTGGGGCAAGCTGGCACCGTCATTTACGTCCACTAAAAGTACTTGTTTTTGCCGTGACGGGTTCTGATTGTTATTAAAAGTGTCTGACATTATGGAAAGCGTCTCGCTCAAGGAGAAGTCTCGTTCTGAAATCTGGTGAGGTGACGTGTTGCCAGAAGACAACGGTGGAATAGTGGAATACATCCGTGGTGGGAACATTGCAAGTGTTTGTTGTGTTGAGAGTACAGAAAAGGTAGCTTAGTGTTATCTAAAAGATTTTCAGTGTCACGGCTGAATATTTAGTTGATCTCAACAATGTAGATGAGATCTTTAAATACTGACCCGTATTTGAGCCAGAGTATACGGATATTCAGATTTCACAATGAGACTTCTCCTTGAGCGGGACTTGGACACAATAACAAACAGAAACGTTGTATTTCTCTGTAGGGTCCTTTCCATAATGTTGTCAGACACTTATAATAACTGTTAGGGGCAAAAACAAGCACTTTTAGTGAACGTAACGTTACACTGACACTGCTCACTAGCCCTCACAGCTTGTTTCATGGCTCCCGGTTATAGCGTTCTCCCTCAATACTGGACCAATTTCAAAAATTGTTGTCCCCATTAGTCACTTAGACACAAAAAACATGGGGAAATAGGGTCCAGGATGAAAAATACCAAAGGTACCCTTTAAGTATTTGTTATTACTCACCCATTGTTGGTGGGGCTAGGTTGAGCGGTGAGATGCCATCTTTGGTGGAAATTACATCTGTGAAAAGCAACCTGGCCACTTCCTGCAAATAGAAAAAGTAAAAAAAAATGAGTGTAGCTGTCACAGATATATGATTAGCACGATGGTTAAAATGCAGCCTGAGGCTCACCTGTGCTGTATTTCTCACTTTCTGGTACAATGCTGCGCCATGGATAGGATCAGGAGGGCCACTGTAAACTTAAAAAGTAAAACACCCGAGTGAATAGTCAGGTGGCGAAGCGGCAACAGAGTGATGAAAGTCAAACGGAGTTAAAAGCGCACAAGTGACCGATGTCTAACCTGACGCCTGCTGGATGAAGGTGGAGTTCCTCCTAAGTTCTGTGAGGAAATGGTTTGAGCCATGACCGCAGAGATGGACAAAGATCTTCAGCACCTAAAACACAGAACTGTGAGTTACTGTACAGACAGAAAAGGGAGGACAATCACCAACATTTCAAATGATACTTCACAGTTTGATATTACAGACAGAAACTTGATTAATAGCACTGTTCTCACCTTGAGTTTGACATTACAAGACTCCACCTGCAGCCTCTCCAGAAGGTACTCCAACAAACACTGACCACAACCCAAAGACTCATGGGAGATTTCTACAGTGTGATGATGGTTAAGGATATTACCACCATAGCATAATAGACTCAGTGTGTCTGATTTGGGCAAAGTGATTCTTCCCTGGTTAGAACACCAGAAGATAACAACATTACTGTGAAGAACACTTTCCTGCTGCCATGTTTATATTAGAGGTTGACAGATGGTGGATTTTGAAAGGCTGATATAATGACGATAGTTTGGAGCAGGAAAAAGCTGATATACGATTAATTGGCCGACATCTTCTTTACTTCTGCAGCAGCCGAGTCGGCTACTTTTGCACACACTGTTTTTAATAAATCATTTTTTTTGTCACTCCGAATTTAATAATTCGTAAGAGAATATCCTGAAGTGTGATTTGGTGGATTACATCATTGGAAAATTTGCTATTTATTTGCAACGGGCGATGTGCTGTTCCGTGGCTTACTGGCCACGATTACTTCTATTGCATGTCTCGTGCATTGTTAAACGGCACTCTTGCAAACCATTAATGTTTGTGCATATTCTCGGGGCTAGGAGGATCCTTAAGTGTGTAATTTCACGAATGGTTACGTGGCTATACGCAATTCCGTTGCCATTCCATTGAAATGCACTAAAACGGAGCGTTTCTGATAGAGAGTTAATACAGGTATATTCAGACAGACAGTATAAGAAAAATAATGTGTTGTTTGAACATTAAAGCATGTAAACATGTTCTAGTAGAAACCCAAAATACAAGTATGAACCTGAAGATGAGCACGACACGTCCCTTTAAATTGATTTTTCCCACACTTTTTGTATAAATGAACCATTATGCAGCTATCAGCTGAATCAATTTATTTGCATGTGTCAATTTGAGCTGCATATAATATGCATAACATATTCAAAAGTTGCAGCTGCTGGCTTAAGCACAACAAAAGCTGACAAAGGATACTTCCAATCTCTTGGAAAAGGTAGCCAGGACAGGGGTTTTCATCATCTGCTGTAGCCTTCATCAGAGTCGGGACCTTCAATTCATGGAAGAAAATATATAAATTCAAAGCTGACACTAATAAGGGACTGTGTTGTACATCATGAGAATTGCACTGTCCACAAACAGAAATATAAAAACATGTATACAGTTTTATTAACGGTGAAACACACACTGACGTGGACACAAACTCGGCATGAAACCAGGTTCTGAGTACCAGTTTAGCGTTGGCCAAACAAACACTTATTTTTTTTTTGTTAATTCATTTTTATTTGGAGACGTTGACACTTTATATGATCAAGGAATGTACATGTTTGTAGCATGATGTAATGAGCAGCGTGTACTTAAAAGAGTCTTTCCATTTTTTTCCTTTTTTTTAGGTGTACATACACAATAAACATATCCATACAAACACATGTGTACATACATAATCATAACAT
>CAKAOI010053177.1:44621-80057 GCA_916701655.1 Sebastiscus albofasciatus | reverse complement strand
AATATATTTATTATTATAAATCAATTAACAACACAAAACAATGACAAATATTGTCTAGAAACCCTCACAGGTACTGCATTTAGCATAAAAATATGCTCAAATCATAACATGGTAAACTCAAGCCTAACAGGTAACAACAGCTGTCAGTGTGTCAGTGTGCTGACTTTTATATAAAAACTGGGCAGGGGAGACTCGTGGGTACCCATAGAACCCATTTTCATTCACATATCTTGAGGTCAGAGGTCAAGGGACCCTTTTAAAATGGCCATGCCAGTTTTTCCTCGCCAAAATTTAGCGTATATTTGGCGAGTTATTTAACCTCCTTTCTGACGAGCTATTATGACATGTTTGGATCCAAAGGATTCCGTAGTTTTTCTAGTTTCATATGATGCCAGTATCTTCAGTTTAGCTTTAAAACAGAACCTGGTACAACCTTAAAAATCGCAATTTTTGTTATTGCCTTAAAGAAATGAGTGCCGTTCAAAGTCAGGCGCACTGATTGCTCTTATTGATGGACATTTGTAGGAAAACCTACGGAATATAAAAGACATTTTTTTCTTAAGATATCATACGAATCGATACGTTGAACAGTATATATTGTTTTTCACATTATTTTTTTGTTTGATTTGTATTTAAGGCATTTTAAATCTTCCATACTCTCTCAAGTTTATTTGTTAAAAAAAACATTATTTTCTGTCATTCTGTGGTTTCCCCATTCGTCATGTCTTTTCAGTTGCACAGTAACCCTTGTTTACCCTGGGTATGACACATCTCCCTGGTTCAGGTGTTCAGGTGCCAGAGCTCTGTGCAGGCTGTCCAGTTCATTACGCTCCGTTGTCTCTCCTCCTCTCCTCTCTTATCCTCTGCTGCACTTAAGCCACGGTCTAACCTCATTGTTCCTCTTCTCTGCCTGACTGTCTCCCCACCGAGGTCTGCTGAGGATACGTTCTGTCCTCACTTCACCCATCTGTCTTTCACCGTCTGTCTCCTCCCTCTGCATCGCTGTCTGAGGTCTCCTGCCATTTAGTGCTCATCTGTATTCTCACCCTCTCATCCCGCTTCCTGTCTCCTACATGACTGAGTGTGCACTGGCTTTTGTTCAAAGGCTTATTCAATTCATTTGTTTCCCCCTGTATCCCTTCATCCATTAAATAATATCCATCCCACCTGGGTCGCCAACCTCAACCTCCTTCCCCCTTTTTGTCTCTCTTTCTCTTTTTTCCTCCCTCTCTTCCCCACTTCTCTTCTTTTATTTGAAAATATAATGACTAGCCGCTTCCATTAGTTTCTTTTTGGTGACCTTCTTCACTCATGAGTAACCAAGGAATAGGCAAGACCTCTTATGGTCTGCAAGTTAAGCTCAAACTTCCCTTTTCCTGTCCATGTAGCCACAGTGGTCTGTGTGATGTCAATTTAAGAATCTACCCATGTATGCAAGGACTTTATGTGCAGACTGCACGTGTGAACGCGAAAACCCCAAACAGTAAAGCAAGCACGTCCATGTTGTTTGCATCTGTGTCTGCTTTGGAGTTCATTAGGGCTATTTTCTTGATACATTTAAAGTCTTTAAAGTCTGCATTTCATGGCAAAATACATCATAACTGGTTGGCAATGTCTGTCCCATCTCAAAGGCTCCTCCAAATGTGTTTTTCTGAAGTGATAAGAGACACCCGGTGTCTTTTATGGCCCTCAGTTTCTCAAAATATCATATGGCCTTGTCTGATTTGCTCTGTGTTTGGCTGCAGGCTACGATGTTCACTTAAACTTCCACCGAAATCAGTTTTCAAGGCTCAAATTAGGCTGTGCGGTTGCTAAAACATGCTTTGTTTTTTACTACTTCAAATAGGTAGTTCAGAGGTTTCAAGTTGTGGCGAGTGAGCAATATCATCCAAACACTCCTCATAGTTTGAAGATTAGTCCAGTTTGTATGAGACCAGGCTCTGATGTTTCTCAGTGGGGGATTTAGACTTAAGTCTTGATGGAAAAACTGAGATGTCTGGAACTGTGAGGCAGTTTAATACAGATGGAGACATCAGCTATGACCCCTCTACTTATTTCATTACAAAGGACATGAAATCATTTCATAGTATAGTGTGGAGAAACTTGGTTTAATTAAACTTAATGTCAATTTGGTGAAATTAGCATTTTTAAAACTGTGCATCAGAATCTGAATAAGCTGAATGCTGTTGTAATACACTCATTTTGGCCACAATCATCGTTCTTTGAAAAAATAACTCTTAGTTTTGGTTTTATCACATTAAAGTGGCAGTAGGCAGTATATTTTTGGCATCATATGGCAAAAATTCCATAATAACCTTTCAGCATATTGTAATTCAAGTGTTCTGAGAGATAACTAGACTTCTACACCTCATCATGGCTCTGTTTTCAGGCTTTAAAAAACCTACTTGCCGTTCCTCAGATCAGCTCTTACTGCTTGTTTTCCTCCAGTCTTTGAAATCTTGCAGATGCCGTTAGGAGCACTGGAGGACACAGAGGCTCATGATTTTTTTCAGGTTACCTGTTTCATGTACTACTGTCACGATATAGCGAGCATTTTATAAAAATAACTTTTTTTAATCATGTTAGCTCCAATCTCGCCTACTTCAGCTTTAAGGACGTTATATTAGCTTATGTCAATTTTTAGCGCTGTTTGAGCGCTAAAGAAAGGTCTGGCTCCACACATTATTATTCTGGTATACGGCATAAAAAACGCCTTGGCTTGTTTGCATTTCTTTAAACCAATCACAATCATCTCAGGCGGCGCCGAGCACAGGATGCAGCGACGGTGCCGTTGCAAAATAGATAGTGCAGATAGCGTAAGGGAATGAGAATGCCGAGTGAGACATGTGGCCAATGGCAGTCTTATACCCACAGTCTACATCCAGTGAGTCAGACTGCTGGAAGTCAAGTCAATTTTATATTTATAGCCCAATATCACAAATGACAAATTTGCCTCTGGGAGCTTTACGATCTGTACAGGATACAACACCCTCTGTCCTTTTACAGTACGACCCTCTCATCGGATGAGGAAAAATGTAACAAAAAAAAAACCTGGAAGCTTTCTCTAAATAACCTCTAAATGCCCCAACTTTAACCATGACTTCACCAAAAGTCTTAACCTTAACCCTAAGGTAAATGCTTATCCTTGTGGGGACTTGATTTTTGTCCCCCACACAGTGTATGAACAGATTTCTGTCCACACATTATCATTAATCCAATTTATTTTTCTCTGTCCCAGACGACAGAGTGCACAATTTGACACCTCCTCATGTCCTGGGAGACAGAGAGCAAGAAGCAGAGGGCGCAAAGGCGCGAGGCAGAGAAAACAGTCAGATGGGAAAGCAGAGCGACTAACGCAGCAGACAGAGAGACAGTCAGAGTCAGAGCTGCAGACAACTTCGCCTCCTCTCAGCATCACTATATAATTATCGCCTCTGCCTCAGCGCTGGCACACTGTCATCATGTTAACACTCCGCATTGTACATTAATCATGGGGCCACAATGACTGCCACACAAGCAAATAACACACACATACACACACACACACACACACACACATGGAAGTGTGTATAATTTCCCCTTCCTGCTGGTCTAAAATGGTAATGAGCTATAATGGGGCTGGGTTAATGAAGAGGAGAGGAGCAAAGTTTTGGGGGTGAAGGAGGCCGAGAGGGTGTGTGAGTACCGTGGCATGGCTCATTTATCAGGATGTGTGTGTGTGTCTGTAAAATATCAGACCTCCTTGAGTCAGAGCTGTCACTCCTGAAACACCACCATAATTGCGTTTGGAAAGCGAGCCCAGTGAAGGTCAGAACTCATTTTTGCAGGGGGGACCTGAAGGTAAAACCAATTACAGCTGTGTTGGTACATTAGTGGTTTGGTGTTTTCTTGCATGACTGAAGGTCAAAATCCATCAAACATATTAAAACAATAGTTGGATAGAAATCCATAAATTTTTAACAGAAGTCACACGTGTTTCAGTCGTTATTGTGTGAAAGCTTTTCATTCGGGTGTGTGTGTAACAAAACACAATGTCATGTCACAGTGTCACGCTTAATATTCACTCCTTCAGTGCATCATTTTTGTGCAAGAGTGCAGCAGTTTTCTCTTCATTGACTTGCAGCAGTTCAGTTGCTTCCTTGTTTAGAACATAGGGGTGTAAGAAAATATTGATACACATGAGTATTGCAATACTATGTCACGCAATACAGTATTGATTCTCCAAAACGCGATTTTTAATTAATGTCTTAAAAATCTGATGGCTCGCCGGCGGACCCGGCTCTTATTCTGTAATTCAGAGGTTGTAGCATGCTCAGTTTTGATGCTAGACTGAAGATAATGGCATCACATGAAACTAGAAAAATCGAAGGAATCCTTTGGTACCAACCATGTCATACTTGCATGTCGCAAAGGAGGCAAAATAACACACGAGGAAAAACTGGCATGGCCAAAGGGGTTCCTTGACCTCTCACCTCAAGATATGTGAATGAAAATGGATTGTATGGGTACCCACGAGTCTCCCCTTTACAGACATGCCCACTTTATGATAATCACATGCAGTTTTGGTCACAATTCATGCAGTTCTTTGAATGCAGTACCAATGTTATTTTCACCTATTCTAAAATGATGTATTTTAATATTTCTGCGTACTGGGGTCCCTAATTAGTCATAGAAATGCATAAATTGGGTATCACTGTAAAGCTGAGACTCTTGTGGATCCAATGAGTCCAACTATATTCATTTTTTACTCAGAATTTATGCATATCTTTATCTTTATAGTATGACAGTTTTCCAAAAATTAGATTTGAAAAAAAAAATCGCAATATTTTGAATCGTTACCCTTGCATCATGATACTTATTGTATCGCCAGATTCTTGCCAATACACAGCCCTATTAGATCGTAGACTTTTCTAATCTAAAAGATTATTTGAGTGAATGCATACAGTTGTGGTTTCTGATTATCGGCCTGTTTTCTGTCCATGCTTGCAGAATGTCGTATGATGAAGTCGGTGAACTATGGGAAGATGTCTGCCACTCTGAGCCGAGGCTCCCCCAGGATCGCCATCCAATCGGGACGCAACAAGTCCCCTGCATCCAGTAAGTTTTCTTCTTCTTCTTCTCCTTCTTGTCTCCTCTTCCTCTCAAGGTGCCCATTTTCTTAATGGAATTTGGCATGGTGTCATTGTCCTTTTAAGTATCCTTGCAATCTGTGCGTTTGCGCACAAAGGAGCGTGTGCGTCACCTCCGACCTGATGGACACAGTTGGGAGTTGTTTGTATCCTAACGCTATCTCGTGTGATTGCTTAGTATTTTCTAGCTCATTACTTAATCAGCGTCGCAGCAAATGAAAACAGTATGAGTAAACACTGCAATGATATCAGAGCTCTGCGGAGTGTCTGGCTGTGTTTACCGTGTGTGTGTGTGTGAGAGCTGTGTCTCGTTGCATGCTGAATATGAATTCAAATGAGAATGATTTCACAAGGGAGTGGAGAAAAAGGCAAAATATGGATGAGAGAGGTAAAAAAATAGAGGTGGAGTGAAGATGAGAGGGGAAGAAGAGGGGAAGGGGGTTGGTGACTCAATCCTGCAGCTCCCCACAAGCCGTTCTTCACCTGCCATACTAATGAAATGTAATAAAATGGTGAGAGCTTGCACTGTCTGCTACCGGCTGCATTGTTTGTGCCTGATAATGATGCTTTTATGAATGTCTCTAAAAAAGAACCCCATTTGATGCAACAGCAAAGCACAAACTCAAATAGAATAGAGCATTAATACTAACAACCGAATGCAGCTCCAGTGTGTCTGTCTGTGTGTAAAACGCCTAGTTATGCACAGCACACTTGACTATTCATCCTTATTATTATTATTTTGGGATTTGAGTGCGCAGAGACCTTTTTTTGGGTTGGGGATGATTCGGTGGGTGATGCAACATACAGAAACTCCCCGAGAGGAAGTCGTTCCACCTGCTGTTGAAGCGTATGAGCATGCACAGACACACGCCGTGCAGCATTGCAGAAAGAAAACCAACAAGTTGTTTATATGTTTTATTTGTCGAGCTGTAGGAGGAAAAGGTGAGGCAGGGGAAAAAACAAGGGGAGGAGAGAAACGGCTAGGGTGAACAAGAGAAAGTTCTGGATGCTGATGGCTTGGAAACTTTGGGGAAAAGGTTATGAGAGTGAGTCATACGCTATCTGATCTCGTCGGAGTCTGGAATGAAGGTGTATACTGATGTGTGTGTGTGAGAGAGAGAGAGAGAGAGAGAGAGAGAGAGAGAGAGAGAGACTGAGACAGAGCAGGGAAAAAAAGACTGACTCGTCTTGGTTGCCATGGAAGCATAGCACAGTAGGAGCTTGTAGCTACAGACACAATAGTCTGTGACAGCCATATATGGCAGTGACTTCCTGTGAAATGGCCTGCAGTGGAGAACGGAGCTGACTGACGCTCGGTCCGCACTGGATCCCTGAGTCAGACCGTCCCGGCGTTTTCACTTCTGAGAAAAATGTTCCCCTTCTGGCGCTGCTTCCGCTACTTAACATCATCAGATGTTGTTGTGCTGCGCTGTATTCATCCCCTTAAAACATCACCGCTTTGTGAAAAGGTCAAAGTGGAGCGACGGGAGGAAATGACACGATGATTGATTGATCTGCTGTTTTGACCCTGACTGACACTCTGTTTGCCTTTTTTTGCTCTAATGTTAGCATCATCATAGGAGTTGTTTTGTTGTGTTTTTCACTTTAAAAACACACCCTGCGACCTTCCCTTGAGGACAATTTGTCCTAGAATTAAGCTAATAGTCAACAACAGCTGATACTGCGTGCTGTAGCACATGGCTTATAGAGGTGCCCGTTCTGTTATTCCATGTGTTCACAAGAAGGGCCTCACTGGAGTCCAGTCACACCACTGAAAAGACGGCTATGATATGAGAAAGAAAACCGTTGTGTTACAGTTGTGTTATAACTATTATCACATCTACTGTAAGTTTAATAATTCAGAATTAAAGGAACAGCGTGTGACATTTCGAGGGATGTAATGCCAGAAATGGAATATAATATTCATAACTATATTTTAATCAGCGTATGATCAGTAGAAACTAAGAATCGTTGTGTTTTCGTTAGCTTAGAATGGATGGTAAATGCACTTGGACTTATATAGTGCTTTTCTAGTCTTCCAACCACTCAAAGCGCTTTACACTACATGTCATTCATTTGGTTGCAATCTGCAACCACACCGCTAGATGCCGCCAAATCCTGCACACTGTACCTTTTTAATATTTGAGAAACAATTGTCTTCTGCCAGAACTGTGTTTTCTGAACAATATCAAATCAAACTATTGTTGAAATGATTAGTCGATAAATGAATTATCTGATTAACAGAAAATGAATCAACATTTATCAAGCACACGTGATGAACGTCGATCGTTTTATCTTCTCAAAGGTGAGGATTTGCTACTTTTCTCTGTGAATTGAATACATATGGGTTTTGGACTATTTGATGGACACAAGAAGCTATTTGAAGATGTCAACTTGTGATGAGCATTTTCCCAATTGTTTGAACGCTCGTAGACTAATAAACATTTATTCAATTAATCAAAAAGATAGTTGATAGATCAATCGGTAATAAAATTGATTTTGTCGATGTCTTCCAGAGTAAATCCTTTGTGTAACTGGGTCATGGCTGAGAGGAAATGTGAGAGGTCTGTCATCTTAAAGGTGTCTAATGCACCTTACAGTACACTAACAACAATTAATCTTTTGCAGAAAAGAAAGATATTACCCTTAATTGATGACAGTCCAATCTAATCTCTAACTAAAACAGTTCTGTCTGGCTTTCATCACTGTATTCATTGTATTAAATATAATAATAATGTAGGGCGTTAAGCCCATTAACTCTGCAGAATAATGCATTAAGATGAAAGATGATTCATTATTCAAAATGTTATCGCTGCTTCCGTCGGTTATTTAACTGCAGCTACACTCCAAACCTTTTTATCTGAGATCTTGGCAATGAAATTAAAAGTATGGATGCCAGACAAGAAAGCTAAAGTCTATTTATTGATATTTAGAAACCAAGCAGCATGTAGGATTTTATTATTTCTCATGCACACTCGGAGAGAGCACGATAAAGAACGCCATTCATTTTAAACCTTGCTGCAGGTCTTGAGGTGTTTTGAAAAAGCAGCCTTGAAGTCCCATATTCATTTTCCATTCAGCCAGCATTAATAACATCCTTTATCACATCTAATAATCTGGACTGAAGGAGCTGCACAGAGAAGATGTGAAGTGTGAATTTGGTCTGAGATAGTGAAAGAGAGATAAAGAGAGAGAGAGAGAGAGAGAGAGAGAGAGAGAGAAACGGGGAGAGTTGGAGAGCATGTAACGCAACACGTGTGCTGTCAAACACCAGCTGGTGTCCTTCTGCGTGTCTGGCTGCTCCTCATTGTGTGTGTTTGAAGTTTTGACCTCGACACCACTGAGGAGCAGAAGTGTGTGTGACGGACGGACAAACAGACTGGTGAGACTGACAGAAAGACATAGTCATAGAAACACACAGACAGAGGATCTTATACTGTAAAATTAGATGTCATATTATAACGCATACAGTGCCTATAAAAGGTATTCACAAAATCATCACTGGTGCAGCCAACTGGTTTTCACATGTTGGGGGATAGGTGTTGTAGATGGGCCTGTTTTAGTTTACTAGGGTGTCCCGAATAAAAATCTTTGGGCTTTGACACTTTGGTGAGAAATAGACGACGGTATTCGGGACTTCGGGACAGCATGAATATGAATAATGTGGGATTATTCTTTATTTCATGGGCTATTTTGGGATTTATACATTATTATTACATACTTACATATATAAACAAAGCTTTCAAATACTGATTTGGAGGTCAGTTACCATGGCAGCGGTCAAAGCTCGAAGCATTTGGGTCAGCCCTATAGTTTATAGTTACAGTATTAGCTTCATAATTAATCAATAACTTTTGATGGGAGGGACTTTAATTTTAAGTCATGGAAACTTTTTTCAAAAGTGATGTGAAAACTAGATTTACTATGTGTATGTAGCGCTTCAAAAAAAGTTAAAATTGTTGAAATATTTCTCCTGAAAACTAAAAAAAAAGTTATTTTTTTATGAAACTAAGCAGCAGTCATCTAATGTGTTTAATATGTGAGTACATCTGCGCATTTACTGCATCGCACAGTGACAAACGTGTAAAACAAGTCAGTGTATAAACATTATTTCCAAAATTGAAAGGAAAAGGTGTTAAATAATGGAAAACATTCATATTGCAAATGGTGGATAAAACTCAAAAACAATCAGATGATGGAATGAAAAGGGCTGTGAAGCTTTTTAGTGTATGTGTTTTATCTTTATTATTGCTTTATCAGACGAGACAAACACTTTGTCTCGTCTCTTTGTTTCGAGAACAAGAGCCTTACGAGAAATATTCTGAATCAATTTAAGAAAATGCAATAAAAACAAACAACTTATGAGGCTGCTTCCCAGCACAGATACAGTTGAACTCTCCTTCCTTGTTCTTTATGAAAAACATCATGAGACACTACAGGTAGAAATGTTGTTTTTTCATGCACTGGGCAATTTTGAGAGTTTGGACTATTTTGCATCCATAACATTTCTTCTTTCAGACTAGTGGAAAGAAAACATTTAGGTGTTTATTTCACAACACTTTTTCTGTAGATATAGTGATATCTATTTGTTACATTTTTTAACTTATTCATCTGTAGTATCTCCCCTTATATGTTGTTAGTATGTTTAGTAGGTGAATCATGTAGGTCTAATGTAGTCCATGACTCATCGGTCTTTACTGACACGTTCTCATCCTAACTCAACGTCCTATACCGCCCCTTGGCGTCACGCCCCTTGGCGAGGTTAAGGAAAGAACTACATGGTTGGCCTTAAACTGCCACGTTTGTACAGTGAAAATGACACTGAACGTTGTGAACAGGGGACATGAACGAACAGCTGATTGTAAGGTGACGTACGGGACACGAACAGCGGTCTCCTGGATGAAAGCCCCGTTTGTTGTTGTTGTTGTCTTTCGCTCTTTAACCTACGTCACTCCATTCACTCCCAGCACACTTTCTTGGAGCGCTAACTGTTGCTGGGGATAGGTTTACATTGTAGTTAATGGAAAGCCTGGTGCGTTTCATACCGGCGCTAAAGGGTGCGTTGTGTGGTGGTACCGAACGCAGACGCCTGTGAACAGGCCTTGGTATTTAACGCCCTGGGAATGAGAACGGGCTGGTCTTTATCTAATACTGTACGCAGTAATTCAATAATAATTTGATATAAACGAGGAGCAAAGTGAATGTAAATATGACTCTAAAATGCATCATACTTTTATGATTTAAATCTTAAGATACAAATTAAATCTTGACTTTTTTTCCGACCAACCTCTCAATGACCGATTTTAAATTTCAGCTAAATACAGTTTCATTCATCTCGCAAATTTCAAGGCCACATAAATGTCTCAGGTATCCACGCTCATTGTGGAGGGTCTGATGTGGCGTCATGTTCTCTCAGGTTTTCGTGCGTGTACGTGGGCAGGTTGCCTCGTGTCAGCCTTACATTGTCATCACTCGAGCTTCGTTCTGTGATGATCTCACGACCCCAGCTGAGCGCCTATACAGACCCGAAATAACGTGAGAAAACAATTTGCACTCGTACATACTTCTCTCTCCCTGTCTCGCCATCTGTCTCTCTGCTCTCCTCTGATGCCTCATGTCAGCTAAAATTAACAGAGGAGTGCAGATGGTGTCAGCAAGCATCACTTTTGATACTTCAGGGTCTCACCTTTCTCTTTCTGTGATGAGCGACTCTGTGTGACGGTAGAGACTCAGTGGTGAAGTGAGCAGGTTCGCCCGACCCCACACATAAATCCAGTGTATCTCCAGAGGATCAGCTGCTGCTGGCTGTGACGCTCTGAACTGTGATCGCATGATGTCTGCAGCCTTCACCGCCGCTCATGAAGGGTACAAATGTACTTTCTGAAAGATAAGCACAACGAGCGTAACCAATAACAGACTGCAAGAAAAACAAATTCTAGTATTGATATTTGCACTGAAGGCAAGATAATGACATGCCTCCTGGCAGCTTTGTGTTTATGAAATGTCTTCTTTACTTTCAACCATCAGAAATATGTTATGTTTGACTGTGTTTTACCTATATCTTATAGAAGAAATTGCATGAAACATGTCTCATCAGGCATTCTGCTAAACTCACTGATTTCATGTGCCGAAATTCATGTGCCGAAACGCAGCCGTCGGCGTTTGATACCGCCGCACAAGGTACTCTCTCATGGCGGTAGGAGACACAGCCAGGCTTTCCATTAACTACAATGAAAACCCATCTGAGGCGACATTAAACACACAGGGAAAGTACGCCAGGAGTGTGATGACATAGTTTAAAGAGCGAAAGAGACACACAGGGCGGGAGGGGTTGGTGGATGGGACCAACAAACAAGGCATTCATCCAGGAGATCGCTGTTCACTTTCACGTTACAATCAGCTGTTCACAACGTCAAGTCACATTTGCACTGTACAAACATAGTCATTTTATGCCCAATCATGTTGTTTCCTAAACCTAACTAGGTGGTTTTGTTGCCTAAACCTTAGCAAGTGTTTTTGTTTAATTCACAACATTAAACATGTGTTTAGTGTGACGGAAAAAGTGATGCAGAGGGGTCTGACAAAGGAATTTCCCAGAATACCTTTGGACAGCTCTCATAGACCATGCATGCACAAACTTCCATATATTATCATATGTTCATATTAAGAACCATGTGTGTTGGTTGTCATTATATGCTGCATTTTTACTATACCGTATATGAATGATGAGGTGTGGTTCTTGAGATAAAGGTGTGATAATATACACATGTGATACAGAGCACATATAATAAGCGATGTACAGGGAAGAACGTGATTCAGTAGTAATCTAATTTTAGGTGCATGTCTGCTTTTATATTCCACAATTCCGCTTTTTTTCCTTTTTTGAAATTCATATCACGATATACAGCCTGCGTATCATCCAGCACATGCACAGCTGGAGACAGGCCGATGCATGAGATCCTTTTCCATATTCATTGCTAGCACAGCTTCCTTGTAACGCTCTGTGCAGCCATAGTGTTTAACACAGCAGGTGGCAAAGAAGTCCAAACGGCTGCATTTGCATTCTGGTCAAATTGGTATCTTCAGCGGATCTCTCTCTCTCTCTGTGTGTGTGTGTGTGTGTGTGTGTGTGTGTGTGTGTGTGTGTGTGTGTGTGTGTGTGTGTGTTTGTTTGTGTGTGTGTCTACTCTTGACTGTTGATGCAAGAATCTAAAAAGGGGACCTAATGACCTAATAGGATTAAAAGAACAGTGTGTAACATTTTGGGGGATCTATTAGCAGAAATGGAATATAATATTCATAACTATGTTTTCATTAGTGTATTATCACCTGAAACTAAGAATCATTGTGTTTTCGTTAGCTTAGAATGAGCCATTGATATCTACATAGGGAGCGGGTCCTCTTCACAGAGTCCGCCATGTTGCTCAGCCATGTTTCTACAGTAGCCCAGAACGGACAAACCAAACACTGGCTCTAGAGAGAGACATTCGTGTTTTTACCTGAAGGCCACCGTAGTTCTCTGACACGCTTGTGAAACTGCGGTAACGCAAGCCGCAGAGTGCAGAACCGCGGTACCGCCAGCTGCCGTCTGACTTCCGTCACTCCTAAAGTAGTGTTATTATGGTAAGGATGGCCTCTGAATGAGGTGAAATCTTGTCAGTTGAATTGAGTGAGCAGAGGGGTACTCAGTTGTTTGCAATCTGCAACCACACCACTAGATGCCGCCAAATCCTACACGATGTACCTTTTAAATGGCCAACTGGCTTTACTAATCACTGTACAGCTACTTCAAACTCTTGATGATTGATACATTCTCTTTGGGCGTGTCGGAAATTGTTTACTTATTGGAAGAGTGTATTTGAATGTTTTTTTAATGCCTTTGAGAAGGACTGGGAACCTAACCCACTAGTCGCCGTCTTAGGTGCCATGAGTGTGTGTCAGAATTTGGAGCCTTGTACCAGTACCTCAAGGGTAGTGGACTGATGATGTGAATGTGTACCCTCTATCGCTGTGTATGTACTTTATTTTACGCGTAATGTTGAAGACATATGATTTGTATTTGTGAAGATAACCGTGTCGGAGGTGCTCAAATGATAGTGTTTGTATTATATTGAAAATCCTAAAATAAAGGTATTAAAGCTTCAGTAGGCAACAATTTTTTGGCATCATTGGGCAAAAAAATCAATAATAACAATAATGATAAGATCTCAACATGGCTGCTTGGTCACAAACTTTCTCATTTACAGCTAAACAGTACACTACAAGATGTTTCTGAAAACATTTGAGGCGAGAAATAGGCATTACAGTAACAGAATATTGATTCATATTTGATCAGCACTGCCTAGTTTGACTGTTTGGTCGGCGTTCGCTGAGTGACTGACTCGTGGCTCCAATAGACGGCAGCTGGATGTCAGACTCCAGATCAGCTCTGACTGCTTGTTTTCCTGCGGTCTGTTAGATCTTGTAGATGCCATTAGGAGCAGCGGAGGACACATAGACACATGATTTTTTTTTTTTCAGATTACCTGTCTCATCCACTGTCAGGATATAGTGACCATTTTATAAAAATAGCTTTTTTTTTAAATTCATATTTGCTCTAATTCTACCCACTGCAGCTTAAAAATATTGAACAATTAAAAAAAATAATGAAGCCAAGAACCAGGTGTGGACGGGCCTGTGGCACACGAGCCATTCCCTGGACCTGAGCCTGCTCTGACTATGTACAGGTATGGATGAGGTGAACTACGTGAAATACATACTTGAATGGACACAGCCTGGTCTCATCTCACATTCATCACCATGTACTCTCTGATCACATATAAACTACATCACTGCCAAAAGGCAAGACGGATGCTTTCAAATGAAGTCACGTGTGTTAATGTCAGTGCTAAAAATATGTCCTTCTAGCATGGTCACATAAATGTGGAGGGGTTGTGCAGGTGGACATGGACAATAAATATATATTACATCTTTATATACAATGAAAGGGAGAGGGGCACAGTGGCAATTTGAGAGGGTGTCATATTATCTTTCTGCATTCAACCTTCAAGCTGCTTTGCAAATACCTCAACATCTTTTATCTTGGCCAGATAACTGCAGGAATAAGAAAAACAACTGAAATACAGAGCAGCTGTTGCTTTGGGTGAAAATGTTTCAGTTCCAAAATAGCAGCATTTGTTTTCTTGAAGATGTTTGGAAAAGGAACAATAGAGCCTTCAGTATCCATGTAGGACAATCTGCCCACCCCCTGACCATCCCATCCCAGTCTTCTTGAACGCATCAGCATTAGTACTCTCCCAGTTTCTCCTCCAGTACAACATCTCAATGTAGGCCAATTCTCTTCTCAGGGAGGTAAAAATGCCAAAATATTGAAATCATAGATGTAATTTACTTCTACCCTTCCATCTCTCTCTCTCTCTCTCTCTCTCTCTCTCTCTCTCTCTCTCTCTCTGTCGGTGCGCGTCATAGTGTGCGCAGGCAGCCTGCTGTCTCTCCGCCTCCCGGTGTAGTAGCTCCAGCTCTGCTCCGTCTCTCTCCCATTCAACACACTTTACTATCACACTCGCACGGAGCGCGTACAGAGGTGCTCTTCTTCCTCTTCTTCTTCTTCTCTTTACCCCGCGTTGGATTATCACTGTGTTTTTCCATCATGCTGGAAGTGGAAGGTAGGAACATAAAATCACCATATTTTATACGTAAAACGGCGTTTGTAATTTTAGTTTTACGCGTTCCTGCACGGATCATATGCGGGTTATTGTTTTCTCCACGGATGTGACTTTGAATACCGTTGACTTTGTAGCACTATATCAGTGAAAGATGTCTTTTAAATGTGATAACACTCACCGTTGTGTAACCGGGAGGAGTGTCTGTCTGTGTGCGTAACGCTGATGCTGAATTTCATCAATGAAGATATCCAGGAATTGCTTGAACAATAGCAGCTTCTTTATTTCATTTTTTTTCCACGGCCTCGTTTAGAAAAGAATGCAGTGGTGCTATTTGTGCTATATATATGCTGTATATGTGTCTGCTGTTGGCTTGATCTCTCTTTGTCTTGAATAATTCAGAAAGTTGTCTGATCTCAGCAGGGGAATAAATAAACAAGATATACAGTGAATGATGGATGGACCACTTTGCTCCCACAGGTTTCACTTCTCTGCTCCATTAAGAAGAAGGATGGAAAATGACATTAGGTGGAGACAGCGAATGAAATATTGTTCACAATGCTTACAATAAAGGCTCGAAAATGGCAATAATTGATGAGATTATGATAAAAAAAGACTCAGAAATGGCAAAAAAAAAAAAAGAATGAATCTGGTGATAATTTAGGAGTTGCATTATTGGCCATATCTCAGTTACTTTAAATACCCTTCACCACCCTTTAAGTCACATAATTTATTTAATATCAATCATCCAGACCATCAAAGCTGATTTTCAAAGCTCTTGATCTTCCTCTTCCTCCCACTCTGTCAAGGAATAAAATAATTGTCTCTGTTACCATTTTTGTTTTCTCCAATTACTGCAGTTTCTGTATGTCAGTTAGAACAACCCTGAGTTGATTTGAGGTGTCTTGTTGCCAAGAGACAATAACCCATGTTGTCAGTATAGGAACAAAAGCAGGCTTATGTTTTGCATGCAGGTTAATCATGCCGTTTGGCTTTTTTTTTTGGAATCTGGCTTTTGCTTGACCACACCGGACTCGGGCGCAGCGTTGATTAATCCAATGTTCTCTTGTTTAATGAGGTGATGCCGCTGGGTTTGTTGTGCTGTGCTGCAGCTGGAAAAAGTAGACCGAGCTGAGGTCACAAGTGCAACCAAATAGAGGATCTGGTTGAAAATGAGGACAGCCTGGTGTTTGTGTTGTTGGCACTCGAATCCTGCTGTAATTATTCATGTTTATAGGTTCAGGTTTGACCGGCTTGTTTCGGGGAGATTTGGAGCAACAGGATTTGTGTTCTGGCTGAAATAAAAAAAAAAAAAAAAGAGCAGTGTGGACTTCAGTGCTCTTTTCCTTTCTCTCTCCCTCCTCCTCCTCCTCCGCCTCATTCATGTGAATGGAGAGATGCTGAGGGCGGAAGTGTGGGCTACTGCTAGACACTCGGAAATAAAAACTGATCGACAAAACATGCGTTCACATTTAAAGGAGCATCTATTTGAAATATTTCTCACCCATCATCTCACGCACCCTGCTCCATCTCGTTTTCTCCCTCCAGTGAACGGGACGCCGGCCAGTCAGCTGTCCACTCCTCATTCGGGAAAATCTCCCAGCCCCTCCCCGACCAGCCCGGGCAGCCTCAGCCGACGCCGGGTAAGACGAGAGTACACGCGCATACACACACACAAACATTCCCATTTAGTGGCACTAAATCTATAACACATTCCCTCTATGTTCTCAGGAAAAGGACAAATCCGTGATTGAGCATAGGCCGACTACATCTTAGAGTCGCTAGAAACACGAAGAAACCACAACATCCCAACATCTTTAGGGGTGGGGCGTTGACCTTTGACCTCACACAGGTGCTGCACTGGGATTCCAGGCTCACGTTAGGATCCTCTAATGTTACGACTCTTATCCAGTTTTAATAGATTTTCAAGGGCAATTCCTCATTTCACGCTGATTTTCTGTCACGTTCCCACATATGCTGCTGACCCACAGCTCTGTTTCCTCGCGGAGAACTCTATCTGCCTTTGGTAGCTGAACAATGAACGATGCTATCACTGACTTTTAGAGATCCGTCAGTCAGTAATTTGTGCAATATCTGATCTAAAAAATTAGACTGATGGCTGGCTTTGTGAGCAGCCTGCTCCAGTCTTCATGTCTGTTTTTATTCTGCGAAAAATTGGTTTGCATCAAGAAAAGACCCAATCAGTACAGACTGCTGATCTAGGATTAGTTTTTTTTTTTTTTTATAAAGCCATGTAATTTTGTACATGTCCTTTTATGAAAAGAACTTAGAAACACATTTTATACTAGTGAATCAGATTATTTCAGCCGTCTTTTTATCATGTATTCTGACATTGACCTGTTAAATCCCTGTTAAAGCATCATAATGTGTTTTCTGTAGCTGACAGGGGAGAAAGAGGGTCTGACATGCAAAAACCCACTATGTACACTGTAAAGCTGGTAGAGAAACTGTGCAGAGAGGGAGCATGCAACTCAAACGGACAAACCTTGAATCTCACATTAGAGGGGTCAAGTGCGGGGTGTTGTGTGTGTGTGTGTGTGTGTGTATGTGTGTGTGCATGTGTTCAAGATCAAAGTATTTGCTAATCCAGTCCTTGACAGTGACGACGGCGAGCTTTTAATATCAGCCTCAAATCCTAATCACACCCTGTTTTCTCGCAGCGGCTCTTTAATTTGCAGGAACTCTAAGCCTGCTGCTGATTTAGTTCCTTCACCCTCTTACATTCACACGCAGACACAGCGGTATATGTGAACCTGTCATGTATTCATATCTCGCCTGCACGTGTTTTCTCAACCACTTTTTCTACCTGACAGCAGGGTGTAGCTATGATTTATTTTGCAATTATTCAGCTCTTTATCGGTGCCGGCGCAAAGCTTTTTTTTTTTTTTTTTTTTTTTAAGGGAAGAATGTGGTTGGAGTCAATAATAGGACACAGAAAATTGAGTGGTTTGTGAATTATTTCTGTATATAAATGAGTGTGTATGAGCTAAAATCAGCATAGCATAAAGAATTCATGTCTTGGGCTCAGTAGCTTCAGTCTCGTGCTGCGTTCGACGTGCCAGGAAGAATGAATGGATGGTGGAGGAGAGTCTGGCCCTTAGGCTTCTGAATCCATCAGTGATGAGGTTATATTGATGTGATATGAAGGGGACAGATCAGGAGCACATCAGATTTGGGTTGTAGCTGCTGAGAACAGAACAAGGTGCACTGTAACTTCCTCACAGTCGTCTGTATAATAATGGAAGTGGGTCACCATAGATTTGAAAGGGAAAGAGGTTGGCAATAGCACACATTTATGAACTCTTTCTGCCTACTTCTCTCTCTCTGGGTACATTCAGTGCAGTTCAAAAAGACAATTGCAGTGTTTCTGCTGTTCTATTTCCTCCCGCAGTTACAGAGAAAGGTTTGGAAAAGTCTGGGTTTAGAGAGGTGAAGGAGGGCTAACCAGATGTAATGAGAAAAATGGAAAACACATTGAACCACTCTAGGCCTGCACGATAAGAGGACAATCTGCGATGTGCGATATCGTTGTTAAATATTGCGATGACGATACGACTCGCGATAAATAAACAAATATTAAAGTGTGCGTATTGGCTATATTTACGTCGGCCGGCCTGGTTGTCTTTAAATTCAGAACCGGATTAGAATTTAAATACAACTAATGTTGTTTCTAAAGCAGCAGCAGTCATGTTTACAACAGCAAAGTCACCATATAAACTCATTAAAATCTCACTGGAAACAATCTAAATGTTAATAAAATAAATCAGATTCCTGAGTGATGTCTATAAAGAACCTCCGTCCTCCTCCCTCTGCTGATGTGAATCACCGCTGCAGGTACCGCTGGTAGAGAGGAGGGGCTGCTTTGTCTCAGCCAGCAGATTAGTTTACACAAATTGTAAGAAACGTGGCAAACTAAGCTAAACAGTTAGACTACATATACAGACAGCTTTTGTTTTAGCTCGTGTAGCCGAGGGTTATGTTTAGTGTAGTTTTGTGATGTGTTTATCGCGCTTCTTCATAACGTGATGACGATACAAATACGATTTATCGGTCAGCACTACACCACACTACACGTCTCTTTGCTGCTGTCCACTTTTCTCATCAGACGTTCACAAATTAGCTTCCGAGTGCAATCCTGGCCTCAGTGATACCGCCGTTAAATTCTAGTTTTACAGCATGTATTTCTCAACAAGAG
Organism: Sebastiscus albofasciatus; assembly: GCA_916701655.1. NCBI lineage: Eukaryota > Metazoa > Chordata > Actinopteri > Perciformes > Sebastidae > Sebastiscus > Sebastiscus albofasciatus. Next base: position 61,050 of record CAKAOI010053177.1, on the reverse strand, counting down.
ATTATTTGGGTCTTTGTACTCGCTGACGCTCTGTACTAAGCCTGCAATGTGCTTGGCTGGAAGGAAGGGAGGAAGGGAGGAAGCCTCACAGCCCATTATCTCTCCTCTCCACTCCGCAGCCTCACTCTCCTTCAGCTATATGATGCTGTAATTCTCTCCGCCACTTCTTACTATTTCTATCCGCCCTGTAAGCGATTCTCTCCCTCTCTGTCCCGTCCCTCCCTGACAGCTTCTAATTTCTCTTTCACTCCATCTCTCACCCGTTCTCACTCCCCACCTCCCCACCCAGCCAGCCCAGCTCCCCCCACCCCCTCTCTTTTCCCCATTTGAAAGGGTATTAACTTCACAGGGAGAAATTATATTCCATCATTTCCCTTGTAGATTAATTCTAAGCTTCTTTGAGAAGTAGGCGCCAAGTTTCTGACTCTATATTTGCACATTTCCTCTCCCTCTATGTCACCTCTGTGTAAACATGCATGCATAATCACAAATGTAGAGTACACACACCCAAATCCTTTTATTGTTATGCTCACAATGGCAAGCGAGTACCTTTCTCACCCTTGCGCCAAAAATGCATAACTCAATCTAACCAAAACGCGACTCAGAGATGACCTTTTCTTTCCTTTAAATTAATTTTAATATCTGTGTTCTTAAAAGAACATCTGAGGTTCAAAATATGACTAAAAATCTTGTTGAAATTTCAGCTTATGAAGCATTGAAAGCTCCCATAAATCCATTTCCTCAGCAGCCACAGAGACTCAGTGACCTACTACAAGTATAGCATTTAAATGGTTCACCTCGCTGGACCCCGCATTTAAACACTTAGAGGCACTTTGCTGCCTGATGTAGGCTGCTCGCACAGCTCAGTCCATTCTAACCTATTTCCCCGGGCAGAATACAGAGACATAGCATCACACTGTGGCTTTTCCCTCTCCCTTTAACACATATATGGCCGCAAGCACACAGACGTGCAAACATGTTCATGGCGATTGCACACAGAATCACTTATACGCTCGTGTACGCTTCCAAAAAAGCACTTTTATACATGAAATCGCCATTTGTGCACGGGCAGCAGATAACCGCTTGATGCACGCTTGCACGTTATGTGTTACATACATGCTAGTATGGCCCATTTTAATGAATTGGCAACAGAAGCATGAAAAAGTCCTTTCAGGGCCACTTGTCTCTCTAAGAGCACCCTACGCTTTCTGTATTCATATTGCTTTAATACTTTACATCAAAGGTGCTCTATACGATATCCAGAGCATTATTATAGCAACAAACAACTATTTGCTATTTAAAGATATAGAGCAGTAATGTCTACCTGAGCAGAGAATGAAGTCGCTCTCCCTCTGGGTTTGTTGTATTCCGAGCTTCTCCGTGCTTTGTTGACATAGTCGGGCTGGCTGTGCATGCTTTTAGTACATGTTCGTGCACGTGAGCGTGCCCCACTGGCTAGCCCGCTGCCGCTGCTCTGTATTGCTGTCATACGTCGTATAACGCCATCCCGACTGACGACACCGTCGTGGTAGCGTAGCACCTCCCCTCCAGTTCCTTTGTCTTCACTGTTAGCACCGTTAGCTTCGAGCCGCCGGCTCAGCCGCCGCCATGTTGAGAGCCATGCGGAGGAAATAGAAATGCTCACATTTAGCATCTCTAAACCTACAGACACACATAGACACAAATCCTGGATTTAGTTTTCTGTCAATATCCGCTCTAAAGCGCGAACGAGCTGCCGAGGTCACAGCTCTTCCCTGTCTGTTTCCTCCATTAGATGTGAAAAACACAGACAGGGAAATAAATCATTAAAAAAAGACAATACGTACGAGAGCAGTGACCGACAGATTGAAGGCAAGACAAACAGAGGCTCTGTGATGCCAATGCAACAGCTGTGATACAGTCAGGTAGCTGTTTGTGTGAGCGGATGAGAGAAACAACTAAGTGCTAATTGTCAACTGTAGTACCTTCATCCTCCTCTCACTGCTGAGTCATTCAAGTTCGTAATCCATTGAATTGCATGCTCCATCTCTCATTATTGTCCATATTTTGTGATTCATAATTAAATTATGTGTGTGTGTGTGTGTGTGTGTGTGTGTGTGTGTGTGTGTGTGAGAGAGTGAGCAGACTGAAGGAGTGTACTATGAAGTTTTTAATTATTGTCTCATCTCATCCATGTGAGTGTGTTGTCACTGAGGATTGTATTTGTTATTTGGTTGTATTATATTTCTCATTTTATGTCGTGTTGATGTCATTAGATGGCTTGTCCAATTTTTGTTTCTGTATCTGCCAAAAAGACTGGCTGCAGCACATGACTGTGGAAACTGTGGAAGATTTTAAAGCTTAAACATTGCTTTTTTGAACATTTTATTCCTTCAAATTGTTCACAAATTACTCCAATCTGGCTCATATTTACATATCTTTAATCGGTAACATCCCATTTTGCAGAGGGCTTTGGGTGTAATTTTTTGCACTGCCATTTACATACATGTGTAAATATGAAAATTGTCTGTGTGCTCTTCTGTGTCACAGGCCAATTATATTTGATAACCTGGTCCATTTTGACATGTAAGGCCGCCAGCTCTTCTTGGCTCATTTTGTTTCTGTTTGTATTTTCTTTGCTTAATGTATTCATTTCCATTTTGTTGATGTCATCATTAAATTCATTGTCATTTCATTTTCATTTTGTGTTTTTCTTCTCATGCTCCTTAACAGTTCATCATGTTTATCACACAACACTAAAACAAACGTTGATCATTTCCAGTAGACGGAGGATGATAATGATGATGATCGGTTCTCCTTTGTTAAACTCATGTCTGTATTCAGCAGAGCAGAACAGAGATTACAACACAAACTCGGTCCCAGAGGTGCATTCATCTCCCCTGTTCCACTGCGTCTGTTCTGGATGTTTTTTTTTCTGACTTATAGTCAGCCTAAGTTTTTAATTTTCCCTGTAGCATTTAATCACGTTCCTGTGATTCCCAGGATTGCGGTCCATAAGGATCATGATTAGTAAACTTCCCTGTGTCCAACTGGCAGAGCAGAAACACTGAATCCCCCCAACACAGTTGAGCTCCTCAGATAAGAGTCAAATAGATTATGTTTCCCGTCTGTCTAGACACCAAAATAAGAGCCAAGAAATATTATCTCCTGTACCTTGTGTCCTTATGAGAAACAGAGTGGGAACTTGGGACGCAACAAAGTACCCTGTTTCTATCAAATCTTATTAGATTTCTTTCCAGCGAAGCAAACAACAATAAATCCTGCTACTGCTGGATATTGCGTGACAGTGAAAGTGACAAGAAATGCTGCTGGAGAGGAGGTTTGGCTCTCTCAGCCTGAGGGAGGGAAAGAGAGAAAGATGGCTTTAGTATGTGTGTCGTAATCGGATTCAAACCGGGTCATGGAAGACATTACTCTTAAGTTGGTTTTAAATGTGTGGTGCATTTTTAATGCTGAATTCTACAGTTGACAGCCTTCCCTTTTCATTATTCCTGCTGCTACACGTCTGAGATGATGACGCTCCACGTTTAAGGTCAATCGTGGACTTCCTGTTTAATTCACATTTATGCGCTGATCATTATTCAGTGCCCTTGCGAGTTTGAAGAGCAGTCATGATGTAAAAGGTTTGTCAGTTTTTTGTTGTTTGTGGTGTGAGTCATAGCCAGAGCAAACGTGTAGAGATGTAGAGCTAGGAATAGTATATGTTGTGTTGTGCAACGGGGAGAAAGCTGCATGGTCTAACAATAACAAGACAGCTCCTGCCAAATATAATGATCAATATCAGCCACACCAGACTCCATACATCTTTCTCACCGTCTCTTTGTTTCCCTTTCTCTGTCTCTCACTCCATCTGCCTCGTAGTTTTTCACACAGGAAAAAGAGACGCACAATGTTCATAGAAGGTTGAAGCTACCTCCCAGCCCGCAGACAGGAAATGGCCATATATAGGCTTCTGTCTCCACTCTGGAAGTCTCATAAGCTGCCTCTCCTCTCTCCTCTCTGTGAGCAGTTTCCATAGCAACAGTATTTTGTTTCCCTCGGTGGCAGGAAGAGAGAGATAGGAGTTCAAAATGAGAAAGCGAGTAGAGGACAGGGCTGGACGTGAGATAAGGGCACAAGAGAGGTAAATATACGAGTCAGGATGTAGAGAATAAAGGAGCAGAAGAAGGATGTTTTGTAGATAAAGCACAGGAGGGTCATCCGGCTTTATGGGTATTAAGTGGGTTTTCTTGTTCCGGGATGAGTGCCCGAGCAAAAACAACGTTACATAAACCAAATCCAGCCTGACTCACAGCTCCATTCACCTGGGTGTCTTTCAGGTCACAGCAGTGGAGATGAGTAAAAGAGCTGACAGTTACTTGGGCAGAGATATAGGGCAGCTCAGCTTTGCAAATAGTTTTCTAAGTCATTATGATGGGTGGCCTTTTCCTATTTCTGCCTTGACGGCAAACTCTCCAGGCTGTGTCACAGTCTGACTGGACACTTAAGAAATAAGAGGTTACTTCCAGTTCCCAGCAAGCATTTGAATTGAATAAATGTTGATCTGCACTGTTGTTGAAACCCCACTTTGTGAAATCAGAAGCACCGTATCCGATTTAATTTGACACAGTGTCAAAAGTTTGAAGACGTTTTGTTTCGTGAACTTTTACCGTGCCTTGATAAAACATGTCTCCTTTTACAGGCCACCTTGTTACAAATGCTTGCTGGTTATTAGAACAATGGTCAGCATCCATTAATCCAGCAACACTTTTTTAGATCTCATCTCTTCACAAGGAGTCAGGACTGATTGATGTGTGAATTATACCATGTGGTGTGAATTCACCATCAAAAATACTACACCTTTACTGAAATGAGTCATTAGTCACCAACAAACTGCTGATGCGCTGCTCTCAGTTGCACATAGATTGGCTCATGCATCACACACATAGGGCAGACCATTTACACTGCAACCTGCACCGAACATATTTTAGAGGAATTATGATGGTGTCCACTTCCATCACTGGCCAGGCTGCATGTGCACCTGCAGGATTTATTTGAGCACCGAAAACCCCCCGAACCACAAAGATTTTTCACTGCTGTGTCCTCAGGGCTGACGGTGAGGCGGGAGAGAGGAGGAGAATAAGGAAAGTGAGAAAAATGTTCATCTTGCAAATGAAGCATAATCAAATTGTCCAAATGTAGTAAAATAATTTGAAGCCGACAACAGGATTAGGAGGAGAGGAGAACAAGAGAGATGGACAGGAGTGGAGGAAACAGACAGAAATAGGAGAGGGGTAGATTCTCATTTACAGTCCCGACTAGATCCTCGCTCCCCGCCCTCGTTGCTTCCATGACAACCAGACAGAAGGTTACGAGGTGGAGGGCGTAATGAGTTTTTGTCTTTAGATAGATGCAGACGCTGCATCTCTTTTCCCCTTAATGACCTCCTACTCACCAACATGAAAGGCAGTCTTCATCCGCCTTTATTAGTGTCACCAAAACCTGTGTTTTTAGGTGTTATTACAGGTAGTAGTGAGGAGTACAATAAGATAGGAATGACTTCTGTGGATGGAGAGGCATGCAATCGTCTGGACACACACAGGTGGTTTGCTGAATAAGTAACCGGTTTACATTCAGCTCAGTAGCTTAAGTAAATCTGCTCCTGGCTCTTTATGTGAGCACAGTGTACACATAACACAGAGTGGCACAATACAGCAGACAGACATGCAAACACAAAGACAGACTTAAGGATGTTCTGAGGATGAGACGAGTCACACAATGTCCCTTTTGTCTATTTTCGGACATGCATATTTGTTTTGGCTGGCAGAAGGGACTGCTCCGTGGTGTTTTGTTGAGTGAGGAGTGCAGATTACAAACTATTTTTGGTGATAATACAGATTTATATAATTGCCATCCTGCTCTCTGTCTTCCCCTCTCCCTCTCTGCAGGGGTCCCAGGGTTCTTCCAGCTCTCTGTCTTCCACTAAAGTCTCCAGCTCAGTGGAAGACGGGGAAGGACCCGTTACTGAAGGTGAGGAACATTTTATCGTCGCATGAATGTCCCATCTGTCAGTCAGTGGGCAAAGGCGGTGTACTTGCAAACATCATGCATGTCTGAATCATGTTCATGACCTTTGATGCATCTCTCTCTCTCCCCAGTCTCTGTGTTGCACATCCTGCTCTCATCACCTCGTATTCTCACACTTTTCCCCTCCTCTGGTGTTTTTCTTCACCTCTCTGACTCCATAAAACACCACATTATACCAAGAACGATTTTTTTATGTTGAGTCATGGATCTCTGACATTTTCAGCTTTGATTTGATTTACCTATAGAGGACCTTCTCAAATGCTATAAATCGATTAATTATTTCTAACTGAACATTGATTGCATATATTGCACTTTAATTAACCAGTTAGTTCCGCGTTTACTTTTCCATTTGCCAGCTTGATTACCATTTGCAGAGCTCTCTGCAGAGCCGTATAGTGTGACAAAATGTCAACCGTCGGATGTAAATAGAGCCCTCATTGGCTTTGAAACTCAATTTGAAAAATAAAATTCATGGTCAAAATGATTTATAACTGATAATGGTTCTACTGCATGTTTAAATCTACTTTTAATAATCTATATATTTTTTAAGTATCTGTGTTATCTGTAATTATTTGTTTTATATCAATCCCTTTACATCTTCTTTAATAAATCTGTTATTTATTTGCAAATAATTTTACTAATCTCACATTTTTGTCTTGTTAAATATCAATGATTTGATAGTTATTAGCAGTAAATGCTAGTCTTTAACAAGTCTCTTCTCTCTACTTACCTGTGTGTATACAATGAATCCTTATCAGCCTGAAAAAAAGTGAATAAACCACTTAAGTGTAAACTTGAGTTCCTCAGTCATTCTAAACCCCGTTCTTCCTCCCTGCAGCTGAGGTTCTAGTCGATGAGGTTCCAGCTGTGCCGTCTTACATATCAGACCGCTACAAGGTGGGACGCATGTTGGGTGATGGGAACTTTGCAGTCGTCCGGGAATGTGTGGAGCACACCACGGGACGGGAGTACGCTCTGAAGATCATCAACAAGGGCAAATGCAGAGGCAAGGTAAACTATGACTCCAAAGGCAGAAGAGTACTGTGCAAGGCTACCCCACACAGGAATACTGTTGCTTGGCTTAAATATTAAAAGATTACTTGCGTTGAAAACTGCTCAAATATATGTACAAAAGTAGCCCTTTTAAAGAGTACTCTGAATACTAGTTAAAGAGGACTTATTATGCTTATTTTCAGGTTCACACTTGTATTGTAGGTTTCTACTAGAACATGTTTGCACACTTTAATGTTCAAAAAATGCTTTACTTTTCTCATATCGGCTGTGCTGCAGCACCTCTTTTCACCCTCTGTCTGAAACACTCTGTTTGAGCTCCTGCTCTGATTGGTCAGCTGGCCTACTCTGTTGTGATTGGTCAACCAAACCACGCTCTTCGTACTCTGCTCCAGCTCCACTCTAACTAGCTTTGTTTGAGGGAGTGCCAAACTAGCCGATAGGCAGGAGTTGTGCAAATGTGTTACTTGGTGACATCACCACGTTACAGAAGAAAAGGCGGGACTTCAATCAAAGAGTTTCAGGCAGTTCAGGAGCAGTGTTTCTGTCGGGGAGAGTAAGTCCCTTTGGCGTGGCCTTTGGGCTTTGTAACTTTGCAGATCTTTTAGATGCAGAAAAAAAATATATAACACAGTAATGGAAAGGGAAAAAGCACAAAAGCATAATAAGTCACCTTTAACTTTTTAATGTCAATAAAATTAAGAAGAAAACTAAGAAAAATGACATTTTGCAGTTCATCAGTGCACACAGCTTCTATGTAGGATAAGTGTAACAGGAGATAGAATATAAAATGGATTCACCGACATTTTTAGGATGATTAATCTTAATCTTTAATGGTGTTGTTAAAGGTGCAACTGAGCACACTTCTCACCACACCCATCACACCAACAGAGGATTCTTTATTGCTTTACTAAATTTCCCTTGGCTGTAAATCAATTTCAATTCTTATTTCTAGGAGCACATGATCCAGAATGAGGTGGCCATCCTCCGCAGGGTCAAACATCCGAACATCGTCCTGCTCATAGAGGAGGTGGACACTTACAGCGAACTCTATCTGGTCATGGAGCTGGTCAAGGTGTGTGGCCATATTTGTATACTACATGTTTATTTGTATGTGTTTGTGGGTAACCTGCTGTGGTTATGAACAGGCTGGAATATTTGTCCAAACTAAGATAATGGATAGATGTATTCTCTGTATACTGTATGTTGGGGATCTTTATCTCCACACTGTGGGACAGAGAGACTCGGTCTGTGGCCCAAAGCGCTCGTGTGTTCACATTCTTTATTCTCTCTCTTGCTCTCTGAGTCAAGAAATGTTTGTGCATAATTCAGGAGCCAGGAGTGTAATCCATCTGTTCGTGTTGTGGTGTAGAGTACTACAGAATATAGATGAGAGGCAATCTGTGGAAGAAGTGTGTGTGTGTGTGTGTGTGTGTGTGTATGTGTGTGTGTGTGTGTGTGTGTGTGTGTGTGTGTACGTGTGAGCGTGTCCAAAGTAGGAGGATCGAGAGGAGGCTGTGGATGAATGAAGTGGAGAGAGTCTCTGCCAGAGTGGCAAGGACTGAGAGAGGGAGAGAGACAGATGGATGCATTAAAGGGTAAGGGTAGGGTAAGAGCAGCAAGAGAGGGAGAAAGATAATGCAAATTATAGACAAAAGTATGGTATATTATGGGAAAACTTTATATTCCAGCTTTGTGGCAACAGTTTTGGCTTCAACATGACAAGGCCCATAAAAAGATAGTTTTTCGATATGGCATGGAAGAACCTAACTGGCCCGACCTCGACCCCATCCAGCACCTTTGGGATGCCACCAGTGAGCCAGGCTTCATCACCCAGCACCCAAGGCCGACCTCAGCCGATTAGACTGTTATCAGGCTATTAAATAGGTGTTATCAGTCGCTATAAGCCCCATAGATGTGGGTCAGTAGGGGCCTACTACATCCACTAGTAGGTTTTATCATCTATTCACATGGTAGATCATTGAAAGAAGATAGAAAAGAACCCAACAGCGACCTCTAGCGAATATAGTAATTATGACAGGAGCAGAAGAGGAAGTCAGGCGCTGTAGTATAAAGAGTGTGGATCTCCATAAAGGGTGGAGGTCAGGGATGACACAGGGTTTTCACCCAGGAGACCAGATTTCACATCCCGTGTGAAACCAACAATGTGTAGTTGTCTTTGTGTTTGTAGTTATTTTAACCCAAAACACTTTTCCCCCTAAACTTAACAAAGTGTTTTTTTGCCTAAACCTTTAAGAAGTTGAAGTTTTTTTTGCCTGAACTTAAAGAAGTTGAAGTTTTATTGCCTAAACCTAACTGTTTTTTTTTTTGCCTAAACCTTAGGAAGTTGTAATTTTATTGGTAGGCCCCGAATGACCCACATCTATGATACCTATAGCCACTGATAACACCTATATAATGGCCTGATAACAGTCCAATCGGGTGCAGTGAAGCTGTTGTAGCTGAAACTCCCAGCGGCCAGGCTCAAATCTTGTGGAAAAGCCTCGCCAAAAGACTGGAGGATGTTATAACAGCATATTAATGTCTATGCCTTTTGGAAATTAGATGTTTAACAATCACATATAAGTATAATGTCTGAGTGTCCACATACTTTTGACCACACAGTGGGGGTAGAGAAGTGCAAATGCACTGGTGAGGGGCTGACAGCGCTCATGTTTAAATAACTGTCCCCTGTGCAGGCCGGACGCTGACAGTGTGTCTGAGTCTGTGCTGGGAGAGAGAGCTAGAGAGATTCAGCCCTATTTTAAGCCTCTGTTCCACTTAGTCCACTCAGAGAGAGAAAGAGAGAGAGAGAGAAATAGGAGGGGGAGATTCATACAGAATGAAAAATATGAGAACTGAGAAAAAGCCTGTGAGAAAAGAGGAAAAGACGGAATTAAAAGAAAAAAGTTAAAATGAAAGGGAAATATTAAAGACAGGGGGGAGGAGGAGATGTTTCAATAGGTGAGGAATGAGGACACAGTTTACCCCTCCAGCTGCTGAGCAAACGAAAACCCTCATTACTCAATCAACTTTCTGGCCGAAATCTCCTCTCAGCAGAAAAAGACGAGCAACTTGGAAGTGAACCTGTCACGTCCTGTGTGTGAAAACGCCAAACAAACTCCTGCGAGATTGTTCCTGTTACTGACGAACCGTCCGCCCATCATGGTTTTTCTTTTTTCCTGCAGGGGGGAGATCTGTTCGACGCCATCACCTCAGCCAACAGGTACACGGAGAGAGACGCCAGCGGCATGCTCTACAATCTGGCCAACGCCATTAAATACCTCCACAGCCTCAACATTGTGCACAGAGACATCAAACCAGAAAACCTGCTGGTGAGTTCACAACCATGTGTTTGTGTTGTGTTCATGGTCATATAACTTGCCGCAGTGTAGCCTCCCTCCTTTCTGAATGAACGTAATATCACTCACTCTGGACTCTCACAGAGGAGAGATGAGTCATCCCTGCTGCCCTCACACCTCCCGCACACTCCTTCTCCAGCCTCCCTCGTATGTGCCTTCCCTCCCTCCTCCTCCTCCTCCCTTCTGTCGACCTCCTGGTTGGCTTCTCATCCTCTTCCATCAACTGCTGCTCTTCTTCCCGTCTTTTGCCCCGTCTACCACCTAGAGTCACTCCTTACCCATAAAACCAAAACAATGAGTTGAAAGACGCTGAAACGTCGGACCAGCTGTTAGTATTAAAATATGTATAGCAGCTGTAAGGTTATAGTTTATTTCTAGTCATACTATATTATAAGGCGCTACTATAACTTTGGCCACCCCTCTAATACATACACAAACATGTATAGTACATTGAACTACCTCTTTACCACCCTTACACAAAAGAAGTATACTTCAAATTCATTTTATGACGTACAGTTCAAGTATAATCTCAAGTATACTTTATGTAATAAGGATACTAATATCAATGTACTTGTAGTAAACTTTGAGTACACAAGTAGTTTACATCCAAGTTGTATTTTGTAGTGCAACTATAATACTATATATAGATATAGAACTATACTACAGATGAACTTATAGGTATACTGTTAGTTTACTAGTTATATACTTGTAGCCCACTTACTGCAACTATACCTGTAAGTTTTCTTGAGTAAACTTATAGTACTTAACCAAATATACTTATACTTTTCTTTATACTTTTCAGTATAAGCCAAGTATACCTGGACTTTTCTGTATACTTGTATAGTACACTTGGACTTTTCTGTATACTAAGTATACTTATGTATAATTTTGTTAAGTTTATCTCTGATAAGTACATCTCTCTTATTTTAAGTTTAAAAGTAGTATACTAATAGCATACTTACATACTAGACTTTGGTGCCCCCTAGTGACATTGTAGCAGACAGCAATGCACATCGCTAACCCCCCATTGATTTGATCCAGGTACACTGACAATACAAACAAAAACTGAATATTTTGAAAGATCCTACTTTTAATAGCATTTGTTGTGTATGTATTATTTTTATGTGCTTAGGTGTATGAGCATGCGGACGGCAGCAAAAGCCTGAAACTGGGAGACTTTGGTTTGGCGACTGTGGTGGACGGCCCTCTCTACACTGTCTGCGGGACCCCGACATATGTAGCACCTGAAATCATCGCAGAAACAGGGTAAGAGCATCAGTAACAGCAACGCGTTCTCATCCCAACTTGTCACATACTGACACTTTGTCAGACCTCTCGGCGTCGCATTTCGGTTGCAGTAAACGCATACTTGATGTTGTGAAATAAACAAAAACACTTGCTTAGATTCAGGCAATAAAACCACTATAGTTAGGTTTAGGAACAAACTACATGGTTGGGCTAAAGGGTGCCCTGTGCATCGGTATCAAACGCTGATGGCCGGGATAAAGCGTCCGTATTTGACGCCCTGGGAATGAGAACGGGCTTGTAGCATAGTTGAGGATACAGGGACAAATTAGAGGACAGACATTAATTCATTCATTCTTGCATAGAAATTTAGTCTTAAAAAGAACGATGCTGCTCTGCATGTTTCCTTCCTTTTTCTTTATCTTTGCCTTGAAGTCATTGTATATGTTTGTCTTTGTGCAGGTATGGCCTTAAGGTGGACATCTGGGCAGCTGGAGTCATCACCTACATCCTGCTATGTGGTTTCCCACCTTTTAGAGGGTAAGCTAACACCACCAAGTGAAATTCCACTATCACTTTTACTCGCATGTCACATCTGGCATCTTTACTCCTGTGAATAACGTTAATCAGAGCAATATTTTATTTACAGTATATACGTGGAAATGTTTTGTTTGCAGGAGCAGTGACGATCAGGAAGTGCTTTTTGATCAGATACTAATGGGACAGCTTGAATTTCCTCTACCGTACTGGGACAACGTGTCAGAGACAGCCAAGGTGAATATCCATGTTAGTAAGGGCATGATCTGTTTGTGTGTGTGTGTGTGTGTGTGTGTGAACAAATCCACACGTCGGAGAAAATTGTCTTGACTCACCAATGTTTGTTCACTGCTGAAGGAGCTGATTCGATCCATGCTGGAGGTGGAGGTGGATCAGAGATACACCGCCCTCCAGGTGTTAGAGCACCCTTGGGTCACTGTAAGTACAACGTTCAATGGAGCTCACATCTATTGAGTTGCACAATATTTTCCCATAAGCGCTGATTTTTTTTTTCCTCTCCTCTTGCTTTGCTCGATACAGGATGAGGGTCTATGTGAGAACGATCACCAGTTGTCGGTAGCAGGGAAGATAAAGAAGCATTTCAACACCAGTCCAAAGGGCAACGACACCACTGCAGGAGTATCGGTCATTTCTGTAAGTCACCACTACTAAAAACTACAGTACCCATAAAGCAACTGGTCTGATAGATTGTTAGGTTCATCTAAAGTTGAATTGGTTTATACAGAGGTCTACTGTTTTCTGCAACTTTCCTTTAATTTGTTCTGCCTCTAAAAGACGGATACGACTTTCTGAGTGAAGTTCTGTTTTCAAGTGAACTGGTGTTTAGATTGATTGTGCTGGTTTCTCTTTGTATCCAGCTGGATGACAGCTTTTCTATGCAGAGATCTGGGTCGTTGGATTTCTACCAGCACCCGGCCATGTACTGGATAAGGTACGCCAGGTTTCCATAGAGACACAACTGGGTAGATTGTCCCAGCGAGAAATCAAAACAAAATAGTGTCTCTTAAAGTGTTGCCTCCCTCCTCTCTGCATGCAGCTGACTGGCTGCTGCTGCTGTGCTGCTTTGACAGCTTCATGTCATCCCTGCTCTGTGGTTTTTGTGCTTGGCTTTTTGCCCCTTTTCTTTCATCCCTCGCTTGCTGTAAACACCGATTTCTTGCAGCACATGCATCGTTGTCGTCTGTGTCCTTGCTTAAGCCTCGTCCTCTATGTTGTCTCCTGGATTTCCGGGTGTGTGAATAAGGAAGTGCAAGTTATCCTTAAAATTACCTTCAACAATCTATCTTCGACAAAGTAAACAAACGGATGCTGCAGTCACTTTCTGTTCACACAATTTCTTTGTGAATGCTGCCTTCCAAAGAAATAACCCTGTTCCCTGCTTGTCACAGTCAATTTTAGTGGTTTTCTTGATTGATGTCATGCTCCCTACCTGGCTGCCTCTAATACCTGAGCTTGCTCTTCAGCTCCCATTGCCCGACTCCTGTTTATCCACCATTGATTTATGGAGGACCTAGAGGTTCACAATTATAAAGGTTTACAGTTTGACTGGTTGATATTTACAGTGATTGGACACAGACAAGAGGAATTAATAACAGACTTGAAAAAATTCAGAACTAGGGCTGTCAATTGATTAAAATATCTATTCGCAATTAATCGCAAATTATTCACACATATGTTTTTATGCATTAACAAATATGCTCAAGTCATAACATGGCAAACTCAAACCCAACAAGCAACAACAGCTGTCAGTGTGTCAGTGTGCTGACTTGACTATGACTTGCCCCAAACTGCATGTGATTATCATAAAGTGGACATGTCTGTAAAGGGGAGACTTGTGGGTACCCATAGAACCCATTTTCATTCACATATCTTGAGGTCAGAGGTCAAGGGACCCCTTTGAAAATGGCCATGACAGTTTTTCCTCGCCAAAATCTAGCACAAGTTTGGAGCATAATTTAACCTCCTTCGCGACAAGCTAGTATGACATGACACCAACGGATTCCTTACATTTTCTAGTTTCATATGATACCAGTAGCTTTAAAACTGAGCCTGCTACAACCTCTGAAAGATCGATTGCGTTAATGCATTAAAGAAATTAGTGGCATTAAAACAAATTTGTGTTATTATCACGTTAACTTTGACAGCCTTAATAACAAATGAACACAACAATTCAATGTGTTAATCTAGCTGAAAATGCTAATTAAAGATAATTTAAGAACTGTGATGTTGAATCAAAACTTTTCATTTTGGTATTTATATTTAAATTTATTCAGTTGTTTATAGATCCCTTTATTAATTTACTATTTCTGCTTTTGTTAATCCCTCTTCTGACTGTCCAATTAAATGTCAATTAATAACTTCATGAACATGTGCAAGGCTCTACTGGTCCTCCATACTGGATTACAGTGCTACTGAGGTGGATCAAATCATAATGTTCTCCTGTTTCTCCGTCATTCAGGCCACCTCTCTTGATAAGGAGGGGCAGGTTCTCAGACGAGGACGCCACCCGGATGTGAAGCCACTGCCTTTGCAGATGATGCCGACGGTGACGACAGTAACAACATCAACGACAAAAAAACGACGGGCGGAGCCTCCCAGTTGCCTCCCTGGCCTGCCCACAGCCCCTCCCTCTCTGACCCCTGACACTTGCTCTGACCCTTCCCCAAACCCCAGCCTCCCATCTGACTCTGATGACATCTCCATCAGCTCAGCCAGTATCGTCTACTCCCCCGACTCGCCCTTCTAGAGAGGAGGCGGAGGCGGAGGGGAGGAGGAAGAGGAGGAGGAGGAGGAGGAGGAGGAGGAAGCGAGGAGGGAACATCCTCATCCAGCTCCTCCCGCTATATGGAGGAGGAGGAAGAGGAGACGTCAGCTTCCCCGCAGTCTCTTATCGAAGGCTGGGGGGTGAACGGGGAAAACTTTGGATGGAAAAACAAAAAAAAAAACAGAGAGAACTTTTAGCTCCCCTTAATATATCTTTCCAAACCCCGAGGAGAGATTGATCAGATAGAAGGAAAAAGAGGGTAGAGAGGTTGGGAGAAAGACTAAAGAGGCAACAAGAAACATAGATCACGAGGAAGAGGGAAAAGGAACGAGGCGAAAGACTTTTTTTAATTTATTTTTAACGTTCTCTCATCTGAGCACACGTTGTAGAGCTCAAGGAGCGAGAAAGGGCGACTTACCCTTCAGTGATGATCCGGGCTCAACATGGAAACTTCCTAATGGTGGAGCAGCTCTACAAGGCAATATGAGAATATGGACCAATGTTCATGTTTTATTGAACCTTATTTATGAATTCTTTATTCACTGCATTTTTTATATGTATTTGCTTTTTCACAAAGGATACGTTTTTGTTGGCTTGTCCTAGGATTTTGGTGGAACAAAAATAACTGAAAAGTGTGTAGAGGTAGAGCTCAGAAATGTTGAAGTAGGCCACCGTAGTGGGAAAACGAGAGTTTTTCTCACAAATGTGTTAAATACAGTGTTCATAGAAAACGATAAACGACAGCTCAAAGACAGCACTTGTGCTATAATTCTGTGCTCCACACAGTATTGGCGTTGCCTTCCTGTAATGTTGGATTGCAGTATTACAGTTTACATTTTACACAGACTGCTATTAAGAAAATAATGGTGCATTTGATCCCTCCTTGTAATTTTGTCAACTGCTTCGTTCACGACATCTTGATAACGCCAAATTCAGCAGCATTCGGGTGCTTGTGTAGCAAACTCAACGTTTTTTCCTCAATGCGCACAGTTTCACTAATCATTCTGAATTGATATCATATTAATCTTGATATTTTGTGATGCTCATGTACACATATGAAGCCTTGTTTACATATTTTTTTCCAAAACTTAAAGGCATATTTCAACCACATATTCCAGCAGTAAAGAAAGGTATAATTGTTGCAGCCTAAGGTGTACCACTTGTATGGGTTTGGAGAAATGTTTTAGGTGGTAAAGTTATACAATTAGCCGTTTATGAAGGCTGCCTATTTGCACAAAGTACTGCAGTCTTAGGTGCAGTCGAACAGAGAAAGAATGGATGCCGGAGAACCAGCAGCACTCTTGGAAAGCAGTACAGTTAAAAGGATGGAAGAGGATTTATTTCAGCTCTGTACAACCTCATTCATGGCTTCATTTATTCAGATGAAAGCATGACAGACATACAGTAGCCTATTCTTATATAT
>CAKAOI010053177.1:0-39498 GCA_916701655.1 Sebastiscus albofasciatus | reverse complement strand
ATGTTGAAAAAAAGTCATAGTATAGTATGTCGTAAAAAAGTCATAGTATTTATGTTGCGAAAAAAGTCATATTATGTCAAAAAAAAGTCATAGTATGTCAAAAAATAAAACAAGTCATAGTATAATATGTCGAAAAGAGTCATAGTATATTATGTTGAAAACCAAAGAGTCATAGTATATTATGTTGAAAACCAAAAAGTCATAGTATACTATGTCGAAAAAATAAATAGTCATAGTACAGTATGTTGAAAAAAAGTCATTGTGTAGTATGTTGAAAAGAAGTCATAGCATTGTAAAAGAAAACATCATAGTATAGTATGTCGAAAAAAAAGTCATAGTATAGCATGTCGAAAAAATAAGTCATAGTATAGTATGACGAAAAAATGAATAAAGTCCTAGTATAGTATGTCGAAAAAAAGTCATATTATTGTATGTCGAAAAAAAGTCATATTATTGTATGTCGAAAAAAAGTCATAGTATAGTATGTCGAAAAAAAGGTCATAGTATAGTATGTCGAAAAAAAAGTTATAGTATAGCATGTCGAAAAAAAAGTCATATTATAGTATGTTGAAAAAAAGTCATAGTATAGTAAGACAAAAAATAAAAAGTCATAGTATAGTATGTCGAAAAAATAAGCCATAGTATAGCATGTTGAAAAAATTCCATAGTATACTATGTCGAAAAAATAAATAAAGTCATAGAATACTATGTTGAAATTTTTTTTTAAACAGTCATAGTATAGTATGTCGAAAAAATAAAAAAAGTCCGAGTATAGTATGTCGAAAAAAAAGTCATATTATAGTATGTTGAAAAAAAGTCATAGTATAGTAAGACAAAAAATAAAAAGTCATAGTATAGTATGTTGAAAAAGTTCCATAGTATACTATGTCGAAAAAATAAAGTTATAGTATAGTATGTTGAATTTTTTTTTAAATAGTCATAGCATAGTAAGTTGAAAAAATTAAAAAGTCATAGTATAGTATGTCTAAAAAATTTAAAATTCATTGAGAAGAATGTCGAAAAAAAGGTCATAGTATAGCATGTCAAAAAAAGCCATAGTATAGTATGTCGAAAAAAAGTCATAGTATAGTATGTCAAAAAAAGCCATAGTATAGTATGTCGAAAAAAAGTCATAGTATAGTATGTCAAAAAAAGCCATAGTATAGTATGTCGAAAAAAAGTCATAGTATAGTATGTCAAAAAAAGCCATAGTATAGTATGTCGAAAAAAAGTCATAGTATAGTATGTCAAAAAAAGCCATAGTATAGTATGTCGAAAAAAAGTCATAGTATAGTATGTCAAAAAAAGCCATAGTATAGTATGTCGAAAAAAAGTCATAGTATAGTATGTCAAAAAAAGCCATAGTATAGTATGTCGAAAAAAAGTCATAGTATAGTATGTCAAAAAAAGCCATAGTATAGTATGTCGAAAAAAAGTCATAGTATAGTATGTCAAAAAAAGCCATAGTATAGTATGTCGAAAAAAAGTCATAGTATAGTATGTCGAAAAAAAGGTCATAGTATAGTATGTCGAAAAAAAAGTTATAGTATAGCATGTCGAAAAAAAAGTCATATTATAGTATGTTGAAAAAAAGTCATAGTATAGTAAGACAAAAAATAAAAAGTCATAGTATAGTATGTCGAAGAAATAAAAAAAGTTATAGTATACTATGTTGAAATAGGTCCTTGTAAAAAATGGCAAAAAAAGGACAGTATAGTATGTGGAAAAATTAATAAGTCATAGTATAGTATGTGGAAAAATTTGTCATAGTTTAGTATGTCGAAAAAAAGTCATTTAAGTTTTAAAAATAAAAAGTCATAGTATACTATGTTGATAAAAAGTCATAGTATAGTATGTTGATAAAAAGTCATAGTATAGTATGTCGAAAAAATAAAAATGTCATATTATAGATTCAGGATGTTTATTGTCACACTGGTTATACAAGTACAATCGTGGGAAATGCTTTTTGCTGGGAAGCTGCATTAAAAAAAGTAAGTTATATACAATAAATAAAAGGAAATACTTAAGGCAAGACAAACGCATATTAAGGACATACAGTATATACAGTATATAAAGAGGCAGTGAGACAAATAAAGCATATATGGTATATATACTGTATATTGGAGCAGTGAGGTTGGATACTATAGAAATATTGCACAGGCATTTATTTATTGTTTTTATATTGCACATATTGCATTGAATGAAGTATTGCACTTGTTTATTGCACTTTTTGTGTGAGAGAGAGAGAGAGAAAATGTGAGTGTGGTATGATTAATCTGTTCAAGAGTCCTGTGGCCTGGGGGAAAAAACAGTTTTTCAGTCTGCTGGTGTGAGTCCTGGGGGTCCTGTATCTTCTACCAGAGGGCAGGAGGGAGAGCAAGCTGTGGTGGTGTCCTGAATGATCCCCAGGGATATCCTAAGGCACCGCTGGTTGTACATATCCTGCAGGCTGGGCAGCTCGCACCCGGTGATGTGTTGGACCAAGCGCACCACCCTTCCCAGCGCCTTACGGTCCATGTTGGTGCAGTATGTAAAAAAAGCCATAGTATACTATGTAAAAAAAAAAAGCCATAGTATACTATGGCGGAAAAAAAATCATGGTACAGTATGTTGGAAAAAAAATGTAATTATTCATAGTATAGTTTGTCGAAAAAGTCATAGTATAGAATGTCGAAAAAAAAAAAGAAATAGTGTATGTCGAAAAAAAGTCATAGTATAGTACGTCGGAATAAATATAAAACAAGTCATAGTATAGTATGTTGAAAAAATAAGTCATAGTATAGTATGTCGAGAAATCCAAAAAGTCATACTATAGTAGGTAAAAAAATATAAAAGTCACAGTATAGTATGTCGAAAAAAAGTCATAGTATAGTATGTTGGAAAAAGTTTAAAAAGTCACAGTATAGTATGTTGAAAAAATAAAAATAAAGTCTTAGTAGTATGTTGTAAAAAAGTCATAGTATAGTATGTCGAAAAAATAAAAAAAAACAAAGTATAGTATGATGAAAAAATAAAAAAGTCATAGTATAGTATGTCGAAAATAAGTCATAGTATAATATATTGAAAAAATATAAAACAAGTCATAGTATGGTATGTCGAAAAAAAGCCTTAGTATAGTATGAAAAAAAAAATAGAAAAGTCATAGTATTGTATGTCGAAAAAAAGTCATAGTATAATATATTGAAAAAAATTAAAACAAGTCATAGTATACTATGTAAAAAAGAAGTCATAGTATATCTTAAAAAAATTTAAAAGTCATAGTATAGTATGTCGAAAAAGATTTAGAAAGGCATAGTATGTCGAAAAAATAAGTCATAGTATAAGTAAGTTGAAAAAATATAAAACAAGTCATAGTATACTATGTCGAAAAAGTCATAGTATAGTATGTCGAGAAAACCAAAAAGTCAATCTATAGTATGTCGAAAGTAACTCATAGTATAGTATGTCAAAAAAATAAAAAAAGTAAAAGTATAGTATGTCGAGAAAACCAAAAAGTCATATTATAGAGTGTCAAAAAAATATAAAAGTCATAGTATAGTATGTTGAAAAAAAAAAAGTCACAGTATATTATGACAAAAAATAAGTCATAGTATTATACATCGTAAAAATATAGTATAAAAATAAAGTATAGTTGGCTGTTGGCTTATTATAGTATAACGAAAAAAAGTCGTATGTCAAAAAAAATTAGTCGTATGTACTATGTCCGAAAAACGTCATTGTATAGTACATCAAAAAAATTAAATAAAAAGTCACAGTATAAGTAATTATTAGTCATTGTATAGTCGAAAAAAGAGTCATAAAAAAGTCATAGTATAGTATGTAGAAAAAAGAGACCTCCTGTGCATGGGGCCTTTGGCAATGTGTTCCCTTTTTTTCCACATTGAAGGTGGCAACCCTAATAAAAAAATAATAAAAGAAAATCTGTCTGGAGCCGCAAAACATTTGAGCATTGTGATGAAGTTTATAGTCTAAGTAGCCTATATAGTATATAAGTCTAATGCAGTGAGGGCCAAAATGCAAATGTACTACAGAGTATTACGGCCACATTGAGGGAAAAAACATCTGAGATTTCGAGTATAAAGTCACAATATTCAGAGAAAAATTTGGAATGTTACGAGAATAAAGTCATAACTTTACGAGAAAAAAAATCTTAATATTATGAGAATAAAGTCATAATATTACGAGAAAAATAAGTCTTAATATTAAGAGAATAAAGTCATAACTTTACGTGAAAAAAAGTTGTAATAAGAGAATAAAGTCATAACTTCACGTGAAAAAAAATCGTAATATTAAGAGAATAAAGTCATAACTCTACGAGAAAAAAGTTGTAATATAACGAGAATAAAGTCATAACTTTACGTGAAAATAAGTCTTAATATTAAGACAGTAAAGTCATAACTTTACGAGAAAATAAAGTCATAATATTATGAGAATAAAGTCCGAACTTTACAAGAAAAAAAATTGTAATATTATGAGAATAAAGTCAGAACTTTATGAGAAAAAAAAGAAAATAACACATAAAATTACTACTTTATATTATGACTTTATTCTCGTAAACCTATGACTTTATACTCGGAATATTATGACTTTATTCTCGAAATGTCAGATTTATTTTTTTCCTCAATGTGGCCCTAATACTCCGTCGTACCATAGACCTACAACAATGATACATAAAATTGAAAATGTAAACAAAAAACAGTCATTAATTTCCACAATTTTTTTTTTCTTCAAATCCACAGGGAGCCACTGGAGAGGAGCTGGAGAGGAGCTGAAGAGCCTCAGGTTGCTGACCTCTGGGATAGGGCGTCAGGCAGCAAGTCTCGCGAGAGTTTTTTCACGAGCTTTTGCGGGTTACCCTGCAGACAGACAGGACCCGAGACCGGCGACAGGCTAAATCTGTGGAAGTATGATGGTAGGCGGCTAGAAGTCCTACGATTTATTCCCCAACTCGTGTATTAATGACATACTTAAGTCCTCAAATCGGACAAAAGCCCCACTAATACAGGAAACTGGGTGTGTTGGCTAACTAAGCGAGCTAACGTGAGCTGCCTATAAAGGGGATGTTAGCTAGCCATGCTAACTAGCTAACTGCTGCTGCTACAACACTGTATCTATAGTTACAGCGGAATCATGAGTGAAGATGACAACTCGGCATCAGCCAACAAAGACAAGGAGTCGACTCTCTTGCTCACTAAAGACGGACAAAGGTACTACGTGAGTAAGAGCGGAGTGGTCGACAGTAGAAATGTGATAACGCCACACGAACCGGAAAACAACATCTCCTCCTCCTACGACATGGACGATCCGGACGAGGAGAGCGACGTGCTGGACACTTCGGATCCCAGAGACAGTGCCGCCAGCCCGGAGGAGCTCAACGACGAGGAGACGTCGGAGGGCGACAGCGCTCCCAAACAGTGCACCTACGAGGGATGCACGGAGACCACGACGCAGGTGGCCAAGCAGAGGAAACCCTGGATGTGCAAGAAACACCGCAACAAGATGTACAAAGACAAGTACAAGAAGAAGAAGAGTGATCAGGCCATGTCCAGTGGGAAACTTGATGTGAGATTCATAGATATTTTCATATCTAGATGCATTCATTTTTTTAAATTTATTTTTTAATTTAACCTTTAATTAAAGGGACTGTTTGTAAGAATCAGAAATGCTTGTTAACAGCGACACCTGTGGCCGTTAAGTCAACGAAAGTCAGCGTCGGGCTCATGCTTGCTCGCTCTAAATAGACATGAACGAGCATCACTCAAAACAGTGAGGCAACACGTAAGCTAAAACCACAATATCACTCTATATTTCACCTGCTTGGCAGTAATGTTAGCTGACCAGACGAAGTCTCTCCATGAATCAATGCTGATCCTAGTGTTGGCTTTTCTTGCCTCAGCTGAAGCAGGTAGAGAAACGTTATCGCCTCCCGACTGCGCCCGGAGGGAGACACCGGAGTTTTGGTCGGAGCTGAAGCAGCGGGGCTCCACAGCGAGTAACGTTATCGTCTCCCGACCGCAGCCGGAGGAAACAGGGAAGACACCAGCACCCGGTCGGTGACGGTAACGTTTCTCGCTGCGGAGCCCCGTCACTTCACAAGACACGGAAAACCTCTGTTGGTCTGGAGCGAGACAGCGAGAACGCGCGCGGTGTGTTGGTGAAGGCAGACAGGCAGTGGAGCGGGGACTTCAGCCACACGCGAGCGCGCATATGTCCCGACCCGGTAAATTTATACGCTTAAAAAGTTACAAACAGTTCCTTTAACCAGGTTAGTCCCATTGAGATTAAGAACCTCTTTTCCAAGGGGGACCTGGCCAAGACAGTCAGCAGCAAGAACACAAAGTTGCAGACACAAATAGAGATAAAATACAATTCACAAACACTAAAAGCACTAAAATGTGCATTAAAAAAGGAACTTTTCTGGGAGTCAGCTGTGCAACAAGGGGGCTAAAAACATTGGCATGCCATAGAGTCTGCTTCTAAAGCTTTCATTTTAGATTTAAAAATACTTAATGATACCAGCTCCTTGATTTTTAGGTCATTTTGGAGCAAATTCCAGGCTGAGGGTGCAGAATATGCAAAAGCCCTTTCCCCAATTTTTGTCCTACAAAGAGGTCATTTGAACCCATCATTGTGTGATGGAGCCTGTCCATACAAAGTACACTATTATTAGAACCAGGGAATGAAATTAGCACCTGCCACCTGCCAAATAACAGGGTAAATATTGTCTGTGGCAGGTAAAAATATCAGATCACTTGCCACCATGGCAGACGGGTTTTCTTTATATCAAGAAATATTATTTTTATAAAGCAATTCTAAAGCTTAAATTAAATATAAGGTAACACTTAATTTTACAGGTCCACAAATTTCATGGTAATTAGGTGATAATTAGTAAGTAACCTATTTGAAATTTCTTTGGAATTACTGCCAAATTACCCCTAATATTTACCCATAAATGTATTGAAATTTACTTTATTTATAAACATTATTTAATAATTATATTCCGCTATTTCTCAATAGCTGTTAATTTATTTAATACATTTCCAGGAAAAGAATACAAAGTGAATTGATATGCTTTATTTCCATGTCATGGCTGAACTCATTGGCACATGTGGGTCCCTGTGGCCTTGTTTTTCCAGATTTATCTGAACCACCGTACAAACAAAATCCAGTTAATTGATTGTTTTTGTCTTTTTTTTTGTTATGTGTTAATCAGGAAAACTCAGAGGAGCGGCCTGTGTCTGTGAACAAACAGCGACTGGGTGCCATGGGGGACCGGCCAGCCAGACCCTCCCTGATAGAACAGGTCCTCAACCAGAAAAGACTGGTAAGCCATATCTGGACACATTCACTGATTGTGTCATGACACAAGTACAAATATGTGACAAAAACGTCTTTGTATGAGCCACCAAGAGCCTCCAGAACAGCTTGTGCTGTTTGGCATATGATTTGCATTATTTACATACTTAACTTAACTTTAAATGTGTTCAAATTGATTGGTATTTGTGTGTAGATTGGAACACGCATTTGTGAGAGCCCAAAAATCGGTAGTACACATTTGTAAATCTTATTTTTCATATGTAGATCATGTAATACACATTTGTGACCATTTCAAGACTAATTTTACTCCATAGCATTTGTTAACATTCTCCTCATTTATTCAGATCTTTCCTTTTAATATGTCATCTATCTGTATGACCAGTGGTGGGTAGCAACAAGTTACACTTACTCTGTTATATGTATTCAAGTAACTTTTTGAAGCAAGTTGTACTTGTCAGTGGTTTTAATGCAGCCTATTTTTTTTACTCTTACTTGACTAGATTTTTTAAAGAAAAATCATTACTTTTACTGCGTTACATTTGGATGCATTCATTACTGCTATGTATTATTTTATGCTTTCATGATCCGTTAAGAGGCGGGTGGTACAGGGCCCAGGTGTGCTGGCGCTCTGTTATCCTAACGCCTCCACATGAAGCTACAGCAGGAGTATCGTTCACGTTATGGCTTTCAAATAGCGCTAGCATGTAATATTTACAAATGACTTAACAGCGCGCAGTAAGTGTGTCTATTGTGTTAATAATGCTAAGTTTAATAGCCTACACACCCAGTATATCATGCTTCAAAACTACCACTACTCCTGTTTTCTGTTGTAATGTAAATATTCAAGTTAACGGTCTGCGAGCGGTGTGCATTTAACTAATCATGATTTTTTTGTAGCCTGATGGAGAGAGACCAAATTATGCACATGAAAAAAGAATGCTTATATTTCATGCGGATATAATAAAACTGATGTAATATTTCAATCACAGATCGTCTTCCTCAGGTCAAAGTGAAGTGAACACACCTGTATTTAATAGGCTAATTAATTAATTAATTAATGATTAAACATCACAGTATTATGTCCTAATTAGAGTCATCTGATGAGACATTTTCATATTTGCTGATTTATTTGCCAAATTATAATATAATATTGGAGACAACAAGCAAATAAAGTCATTTAAAAAAATCTTTACTTATTGGCGTACTTAATAGTACTAGTAGCCTATAATATTAATCTATTTTGTGATCACACTTGTAATATTGTCTGGCGTATATGTGACAGGTTATCTAATCAGGAAATGATGGCTTGTCATTTTATCACAAATAAATAGGTGTATGTTCACTTCTTGAACTTGACCTGAGGAAGACAATCTGTGGTTGAAATAATTCCAGTTCTACTCATGCCCACATTCAGTAAATACTTTCACTTGAGTACAGTCTTTGGCTACTCTACCCACCACTGTCCTTATTCTCACCGTTATATCTGTTTTTTCGTGTTGTATGGGAACCTTTCCTGTTGCTTTCCTCAGGCTTAGTTATAGAGCATGGCTGAACATTATCCAAATGACTTGCATGCATCTGCTAAGTATCTAAGTGAACATGTTTGACAGCCATTGTGTTTTGTTGTGTTCTTCCACCCAGACTGGGAGACATCAGGTTTTAATGTGGAGAGACATTTTGGCACAAGGCGTTCTCTTCCCTGTAAAAGGCAGAACCAGACAAGTAGTATCTAGAGAAATATTTGTTGTATTTTGATCTGAAATTTGAATGTGTGTGTGTGTGTGTGTTTCCTCCAGTCACTGCTCAGAAGTCCCGAGGTGATCAGCTTCCTGCAACAGCAGCAGCAGCTCCTTGCCACACAGAGTCGCAGCCAATCACAACAGCAGCAGCAGTTCCAGGGCTGTTGACGCCGGCCGGTCAGTGTTTTACCTTAGTATTTGTGATGTATAGAGAGCACTGAAGAAACACTGGCACATCATGCGCAAAATGGATAGTAACCGTACACTGTAAAAAAATGAATTTCCCCAGCCAGACAGCCGTGCCGAAGAAAGAATAACATGGTAATCAAGGGACGTTTTTAAGGCGTAGTGAGACTGGTTGACTAAACTAGGGCTACGTTCACATTACAGGCAAATGTGGCCCAAATCTGCTTTTTTTTTTCTCCACACTGATGTTAGATATGGGTCACTTCAAACATGAATGTCAACAGTCTAGGCAATGAATGTAGCCCAAGTGAACTGATCTAAATCCCTTAAAAGGCGTGAATTTCTGACCATGTCTGGTGCTATTTTTTTCACGTTTACTTGTTGTGAATTTACTATTTAGTTCCCATTTCTTTGCGTTAGTCACTTTCTTCATGCGACAAGTAAGGGATAATGTACTATACGTTACACGGCTTTGTTGAATACTCAATTCTGATTGGTCAATCAGAATATTTCTTTATAGCATTCTTGAGTAAGTAGCCATGTAATAAGTGGGATGCAAGACCCGCCTTACCAGGATTTATTTCACAACAATGACCTGCTCGCTGTACATTATCCCACTTATTACATGGCTACTTACTTAAGAATGCTATAAAGAAATAACAGACCATAGAATGCCGTGATTGACCAATTAGAATCGAGTATTCAACAAAGCCGTGCAATAATAATAATGAAGGCATTGGTTTATAATTGTCAAAGTTATTCAGATGTGTAAGCCTCTGTCATGAGTTTCTTTGTGTCTCCCATGTGATACTTTAGTTGGTTTTCTCAATGAATTATTCACTTTGTTTGCCTCTTTTGAACATGAACGTGTTGTTATATGTGACAATCAATTGTGTATTGCATGTCTGCAGTCTTTTTTTTTAGTCACGTGGAGCTTTTCATGACTTGTTTTTAACACAAGATTTTATATCCCTGTTTATCTGAAGCTGTTGCACAAACAGTTAATCCTAACTGTATACAAAAAGGAACCCAAATCAAGTTTGGTGGGATTAATATTTGTCATGCTAGCTCTGCTGTACTGTATGTTGTTCCTGTGTGTTTATGTTGAAGTGCATATCCTGCTGTGAATATGAGTAAAATTATGACGCTTATTTGCATGTGATGCTTTGTTCTTTGTATATATATATTCAAATGTTGTAAAATGTGGATACTTAAAGAAAAAAACAACTTTAATGTAACCAGTAAAAAGCAAAAAGTACATGAAGTCAAGTAAGTCAACACATGGAAATACAGTAAATACAACCGTAATAACATTTACAGCACGTAGAACACACGCCTTTGAGTACCTACAAATTTATCCCATTTTTATGGAGTGCAGTTAATGTCCCAATGAAAATAGAGTGCTGCAGGGATGAGTCCTAAAACTCCGAAATGAGTTAGCATTTCTGGTTCCCTTGTCACAAAGCCAATGGGTTTTTGGTTAGAATCCTGAAATAAGGTCTGTGGTTAACACAAGGTTAAGAGATTTTAATGTTTTGTTCTACAATATAAAATAAATTAAATACCCAATTAGTAGCTTTTACGCATCCTAAAAAAGACTGTGGCTAATAGGAGTACTAAACATCATCACGCCTACTCGTGCTCGAGACCGTGGTGTAGTTTGTTTATAGCCTACCGTTAGCTTTTTACTTCTAGTGATTGCATTTGCTCTTCAAAAATCCTAACCCGTGCAATTCTAACTTCCTGGTTGACCTACAAAAATACATCATCCCTGCAGCATTCTATAGAGAGAGAGAGACGATAAATACTTAATCAGTCTTACTGAAATTAAGGAACAATCATTTAACTACATGAGCTGTAATTGAAATTCACTCACGTTTTTTTCAGTTTTGTGATATGATGTGACAAAACTGTGGGTAACGGATACTTTTGGTAATTTTGGTTGAGATGTAAAGACAAGGCCCGTAGGACAGAAAACCTGGACATAATCAGAATATACAGAATCTACGACTACCTGTATGAAGGGCCGACAGCACATGCGTGTGTCCATGTTATGATACTGAAGAAATGGGGTTGTGCGGGGAGCCCATCTGTGTGAGGACCTTGTCCAGCCACTGCAGGGGCCCGTGCAAGTGTACCTCGATCCAGCAGGGGGTGCTGGTCACATCTTGACGGTGGTATTCGGCACCCCAGCCCTGAGGGGAACACAACCATAAATATCTCAGCTGTGCATGTTGACAGTTCAGTTAACTATTAAAGTTAATGGGTGCTAAGTGAACAAGTGTAATCCCACCTCGTGTGCAGTAGGATCTGACATGCTCAACAGCACATCAAGTCCAAAATAACAGCATATTAAGTTACGGTGATAAACTTTGAGTGGATATCCAACCCTTCTTATTTTAGCCACATAAATATCAAGTAGAACCGTGGGCCAAAGGATGATCGCCGACTGCATTTCTGTGGCTACGTGTCGCATATTCCCAATTGTGTAATTTTAAAAAAGAAAGCTCAGTACCTTAACAAAGCTCATGCGGATGGTACACATCTTAGTGAGCTCGTAGACGACCTCAAATCCGTGGTTGACGGACTGGGCGAGGAGCTGGGCAAACAGCTGGTTGTTGAAGATCTTGAGGCTGCAGCCGCTGGGGATCTTGCACACGGTGGTGGCGTGGAAGCCGTGTTGGAAATTACAGTTGCGGCTCTGGACGAAGATGCTGCTGTCGCTCAGACACTCCGCGTACACCTCACCGCCCACATAGTACAGGTGTAAACCTGAGAGGAATGGAGGAGAAAATCAAATAGTCTTAAATGATAATGTCAAGACCAAGTGAATTTTGCAAAACAAACCCTAGTCCTTTTTACTGTGATGCAAACACTTAAAATGTCACAGCATGTCAAAGGGCATAAAACCTGCTTTTATCCAAGAAAACATGTAATCAAAGATAAAGATATGCATATTCAGTCACTTCATTGTATACAAACTGCTGTGTTTTTCTTGTATTCTGCCAGAGGAAAACCACAATGGCATCTATGCTTGTAAATGAGGAATGTCTGAGCAGTGTCCATAGTGTCTGTGAGTTGGGGACTAACTTCCCTCAACCCTTTTTGTCATCCCTATCATTCAAAACCACAGAGTGCACAGTTTACTTGATGTCTGCCCAAGAAAGGCGGCTTTCTAAACTCTTTTACCATGAGAAAAAAAAACAACATTTGGCCTGAAGTGATGTGATTTCTTACAAAAGACACACACTCACATCTTTAGAAAAATGTGGATTCATTTTTGCAAAGAAACCTTCCCCTCAGTTAGGAATGCACCGATTCTATACATTATATACTGGAATTTTAATTCATGTTCAAGGTTTCACCAATTTGTTGTAGCATTTATCAGGTTTTTTTTACCAAGTTGCTGTTGTACGATTTATTATTTTAATAATAAATAACAATTCAGTAAATTTATTTCTACGTGTTTTGTTTTACAAAGTTAAAAAAAAGCAATGTTTAAGTTAAGCCTGATGTTGCCTTACACATAAAAGAATGATCCCAGTCACCTCCACAGTGAGGCATACAGCTTATTAATTAAACACTGGTATCGGATTGCTACTCGGTATCGGAACTGAAAAAGTTGGATCGGTGCATCCTTACCCTCAGTTCTTGATTTCACCCAATGTATGATGGGTACAGTCCATATGAAATTTATTAAGAAATGATTCAAAAGGCTGTGTTCTGATGGATCATTCTTTTATGTGTAAGGCAACATCAGGCTTGACTTAAAATATTACTTTAACTTTGTAAAAAAAATATAGAACAAAATCATACATAATATCAATTTACTGAATTGTTATTTATTATTAAAATAATAAATCGTACACCAGCAACTTGGTAAAAAAATCGTCCAAATCTAAAGGAATTACAATTCAAGTCTAAACATTTTCAATGCAGCAACAAATTGGTCCAAACTTAAACAGGAATTCAAATGTTATATAATGTACATAGTATATAAACAGAACTGAATTGAATAGATCGGCTCCATTGTCACGATACTAGATCCAGCTATTTGAGTCAGTATCGGTCCGGTATCGGTGCATCCCTAGTTTGGATGTGAATAATCTGCATGAGTCGTTCCAGCCTACCTTTGCCTATGTGCCTGCGCGTGTGTTCGATGGTGGAGTTGCGGTTGACATTGGACAGCAGGCCGAGGCAGAAGCGGTTCTTGTTGTTGGATGGGTCTGTGAAGCCGTCCACCAGGACGCTGCGGGACGACGCGTGGAAAGTCTCCCCCACCCGGTTGTTGAGCTCGTAGTAAGCTACTGAACACCAGTACTCTGGTTCTTCGTAACATACGGGCCGTAAATCTAAACAGGAACACAAGGAAGGAAGGGTTGACTTAGAGGTGGGCGTTAAAGATAAAATATGCTATGCAAAAAAATTGTAATGCAAGAAATTCTTAGTCAACCAACACTCAAATCGCCAGATCTGTCAAACTGAGGTTCTCCACAAAGAATCACACAAAAGCACCACTTTAAATCTTGCTTTTATCAGAAATTTGCTCATAAGTTTCTTGGAAATTAGTCATTCAGCATGAAAAGCATAAAAAACAACTAATCAACTAATGAAATAGACTATGAACAAAACAACCTTTTAGTTGACTAATGGACTAAGAGTGGGCAGCCATAATTACCTGCAGTGGTAAAAATACAACTGGAGGTATTAGTGCCTCAGTATAAAGAGTATAACAACATCGCTATCTGACACGTATCTATCATCTCATGGTGTAGTAACTGAAGACTTTTAGTCGTTACTGGCTGCTAATTAGTCTGTATTGTTCAGACGTGTGCTCCGAACAAACAATATACAAAGTTCTAATACTTTATATCATGGCGTATATATATTTACCAATAATGTTCATCCATGTCCGTCGCTTCTAATAAGTTTTAATCCC
This sequence comes from Sebastiscus albofasciatus, assembly GCA_916701655.1. Classification (NCBI taxonomy): domain Eukaryota; kingdom Metazoa; phylum Chordata; class Actinopteri; order Perciformes; family Sebastidae; genus Sebastiscus; species Sebastiscus albofasciatus. The sequence goes on along the minus strand of CAKAOI010053177.1, from coordinate 25,317 downwards.
TAAATTAAGACTTCAACACCACACAATGTCGTTTGAAGCAGTCAAAAACTGTTTGCTCCTTCCAATCAGCAGCACCTGAGGTAGCTGGCATGTGGCCTGCATTACCTCTGGCCAGCCTCTGTCTACATCATACACCCCCCTAGTGCTTGGAGGCATATTACACCTAACAAATAAAAATAAACAAATAAAATACATAGCTCCTACACATGGTATTTATAGCTCCTTACTTAATACGCATAAATACTAGGGCTGTCAATCAATTCAAATATTTAATCGCAATTAATTGCATGATTTTCCATAGTTAATCGTGATTAATTACACATTTTGTATCTGTTCAAAATGTACCTTAAAAGGGAGATTTGTCAGGTATTTAATACTCTACTATTTATTATTGGAAACTGCAGCCCAACAGGCAACAACAGCTGTCAGTGTGTCAGTGTGCTGACTTGACTATGACATGCCCCAAACTGCAAGTGATTATCATAAAGTGGGCATGTCTGTAAAGGGGAGTACTCGTGGGTACCCATAGGACCCATTTTCATTCACATATCTTGAGGTCAGAGTTCTAGCTTTAAGACTGAGCTCGTTATAACCTAAAAATAGCTAAGTTGCGGTAATGCGTTAATGAAATTGGTGGTGTTAAAACTAATTTGTGTTAACGCGTTATTATCACGTTAACTTTGACAGCCCTAATAAATTCTACTTTATTTATATGCACTTCTATTTCCTGCATATCTCCTGTTGTGTGAACTTAAGTTACCTCTGTGCGGAGCAGAAAATATGAGTTTGACGGTTTCTGTGGAGTTGCTGGGCTTCACTTCGTCTTTAGGGCTCGTTTCCATCATGCTGTACGGAGGCGGGGGAGTCTCTGCTGGAAAAGCACGTCACAAATCACAGGATGGGAAAAGTAGTTAATATGAACTCATCAGAGACTAGAGGTCATGAGTAAAGTCAGAAACCTGCTGGTGTGACAGGTGCTTTTCACATAGACTAACACTTAAAAGCTTGTTGTTTTGATTCCTACCTGTGATGTGATACGGACTGCCAGGCTCTGCAGAGCTGTTGGGGGAGCTGGGGTAACTCTGTGAGGTGGGAGACTGGACGAGGGAGGAAGAAGGGGAGGAGGTGAAGGAGGAGCAGGGCAGCGCGGGGAAGGAGTCCGGGTAGGTGGCGTTCTGCGGCATCAGAGGCTCGTTGTGGAGGGAGGCGTTCCTGAACTTCGCCAGTAGACTGTGTTGAGGGTTGAACTCGCTGTGGCGTGGGACCAGAACCGGTGGCAGCACTGAGAGGAGACGAGAGAAAAAGGAAAGAAAAAGGTAGCGAGGGAGCCGACAGAGACAAAAGAGACTCAGAGCAAGACCAGATGCTGTTATAAGAGATCATATTACTGCAAATCCTTTTGGCTTGGGAACACTGTATCAGATCAAATGTCCCGTCTCTGTTTGGGAACCCACAATAGATTTACTGTAAGGGCTGTCAAAGTTAACACAATAATAACGCGTTAACACAAATTTGTTTTAATGCCACTAATTTCTTTAACACACAGGTTGTAGCAGGCTCAGTTTTAAAGCTAGCGTGAAGATGCTGGCATCATATGAAACTAGAAAACCTGTCATGTCATATTAGCTTATCGGGAAGGAGGTTAAATAACGCTCCAAATTTAGGCTTAATTTTGTCAAGGAAAAACTGGCATGGCCATTTTCAAAGGGGTCCTTTTACCACTTACCTCAACATACCGTATCTGAATGAAAATGGGTTCTCTGGGTACCCAAGAGTCTCCCCTTTACAGACATGACCACTTTATGATAATGACATGCAGTTTGGGGCAAGTCATAGTCAAGTCAGCACACTGACACACTGACAGCTGTTGTTGCCTGTTGGGCTGCAGTTTGCCTTGTTATGATTTGAGCATATTTTTTTATGCTAAATGCAGTACCTGTGAGGGTTTCTGGACAATATCTGTCATTGTTTTGTGTTAAATGATACACAATAATAAATATATACATACATTTGCATAAAGCAGCATATTTGCTCACTCCTATGTTGATAAGAGTATTAAATACTTGACAAATCTTCCTTTAAGGTATTTTGAACTGAGAAAAAAATGCAATTAACTATGGAGAATCATGCGATTAATCACAAATTAAATATTTTAATCGATTGACAGCCCTCAGTAAAACTCAACAATGACCTTATTTTATTTATTTTTTTTACAGCAAATTTAGAAGATGTTCTCTGATATAATGTGTGTACCTGGAGTCTCCACGCGCCTGTAGTGGTAAGGGTTGACGCAGATGTCTTTCTGCTTGGAGCCGAAAGCGAACTCGCAGCACTCCAGGGCTTTCAGCTCGTGGTGGGACTGCAGGTCAGGCCAGCGCCACACCCTGCAGTAGATGACATGGGGCAGTCCCTTCCTGTGGGACACCTGCAACCTCCCGTCCAGCGACCGAGGAATCGTCACGCACTTGCCTGAAGGGATTCAAATTAAAACAGCACGGACCTCAATACATTTTTGAAAGAGACCTGCAGATTGTGTTGTGTTTAAACTCTTGTTTGAAGCCTTGATCTTTTGTTACCATGGTGATTAGACAGAAATTAGCACAAGAAGATCAGCAGCAGCTTCTAAGTCCAACAGACACTCTGCTGTACTTTTGGATTTATATACTGTATATTCAGTTAGCTACTGGGGTGATCTACTTGTACCAAATGTCTATCTTCACTTAACCTGATGGCGTTGCATTGTAAATCACAATACATAGGATATTTTAAATCATATTTTAAACATACATAATAATCAGACTAGTATAATTTCACTTTTCAGGCTTTTAGTAATGCGATTTCTTTCCATAGCAGCTCATAATAGTGTAAAACCTGTGACCTCACAGGTATGAAACATCCAAAAATGACATTATCTTGTGTTTTGTCCTCTTTCCTATCCTGTAAATCATCTTAAGGCCCCTTGTGTTTAACTTGTGACCCCCTGGACTAGACTACTACTACTACTACTACTGAATGAATGAATGAAACTGGGATACTTACTGGGCTGTCCAGGGCAGCTGAGGGCTCTCTCCAACTCCTCCATAGCCCCCTTCTTCTTCTTTAGTTTCTTCACTAGAGAGTCCACAGCCTTTTCCGCCCACTTCTCCTCCTCATCCCCTTGTTTCCAGCCGAGCAGGCGCTTCACTGCCGGGCTGGTGAATGAGAATAGGGATGTAATGGAGGCAGAGGAGTTCATTATGAGATGGATAAATGGGTGGCGAGATGAGGTGATGGATGCTGTTAAAGGGATAAAAGTTCCCCTGAGGACAGGAGCGAGGAGGCAAATAATAAGAAGCCAGGACAGAAGTAAGGATAAAAGGAGGTAGCGTGGTGAGTCTGTGTAAACAGCGGCTGTTTTTTTGTCGTGTTCCGCTGTTACTTCCGAGTGGCGCTGGTGGAGGAGCACAAACTCTAAATCCCCCTCTCTGTGTTGGCACAAACGGGATCCGGCAGCTCTGGATTTTGAAGCCTCCTGCAGGGAAGGTTATTCCTCACACCGTCAGAAATCCAGGTCAAGTTTCAATCATCTGGCAAGAGAAGAGAGAGATAGTATTAACTGTTAATTTAGCTTAAAACAGATGCATGGTTGGAGAATAAGTTCAGTTATTAGGTAGAAAACAGACTTTGGGATTACATTGTAAGGGGGATTTATCCAGAATGAAATCAAAAACTGAATACCACATGAGCAAAATCTACTCATATTTAACAATCTGGGCACTAGAGGTGGATTTCTAGAATAAGGAGGCTGTGTCAGCAGGACAATGATATACATGCCTGCATCTAAGTGATCTCCCCAAGGTTGTTATTTTCTATGGAGAAAATGAAATGTGTACCAAAAAGAAAGAGCAGGGCAAGATGGCCAAAGCTCATTTCTAGATTCACCAACAATGAGGAATGTCCTTTCTGGCCTCTGTTTCTATGATCATGCCACTGACGCCCAGGAGCCATACTGTCTGGCCAGAACACATCACAGGACAGGAGGGGGAGAGGGAGAGAGGGAGGGAGGCAGACAGACGGAGAGAGAGAGAGAGAGGGAGAGAGGAGAGAGAGCTCTCCCTGTTTATTTCTTCTAGTTTTTTAGATGGACAGAAAGAGACAAAAGTATTTAGTCTATTCCATGATCACAGAACCTTTTAGTGTGCATCACTCCAGCCACCCCACCTTACCCATAAATCAAACTTTTCCCAAATATTCATACAGTATGTCAGTAAGTATATGATGGTGATCTACTTGTCTTATCTCTTGTAGCAGAGAGGTTTGACCCAACATTTTTAGTAGTCAAATCACTTTTGCATGCTCGTTCTGCTCTTTATGCACGCCTGTTTGTTTATGCGCATCCAAAAGACCCTCAAGACAAGCAAAGAGTTCATAAAAGGTAAACTGGAAGCTCTTTTAACCACAGCTTTTGGCTTGGACACCCTATTGTTTTAGAAAATACACAACAGAACCACATTATGGTTATATTTTATAGTTTTTTTTTGCATATTTTGTTTAGATTGTTTGTAAAAACAAGTTATATAAAATGGAATCATAAGAAAAAATGCTTTTAAATTTGACTTTCTTCTGGGTTGAAGCAACAAAGACACTCATAAAAGCAATTTAGTGTGCATCACTTCCAGCAGCCCCACCTTACTGATAAATCACTCAAACTTTTTTACCAAATATTCATACAATAAAGTATGTTTTAATAAGTAAGTTCATGATGGTGGATCTACTTGTTTTTATCTCCTGTAGCAGAGATGAGTGACTTAAAAGTTTTTGTATTTATCACTTTTTTTGCATGCTCGTTCTGCTCTTTATGCAAGCCTGTTTGTTTAAAAACCCTTCTAGACAAGCAAAGAGTTCATAAAAGGTAAAGTGGAAGCTTTTTTGACCACATCTTTTGGCATGGACACTCTATTATTCCAAAAATACACAACAAGAACCACATTAAGAGTTTCCACTTAAAATCTGAGACTTTGCTGAGATGGATCTGAAAATACACACAGGTAATAAGTAGTGTGTGAATCCGCATACCTCCATTATGTCCTGTGCTTATGTGACCAAACACTGCATGGCTAACCCGCAGACACAAACAAGACAGCTGGGGGTTTACAATGACAGCAAAAAAAAGCGCACCAGCTCAATGCGGCATCAGTCTGCCGCTGGTGCTTTATGGAGGCTGGCGTCACTCAGTCTGCAGGCTCAGATAGGCTAATTACCTAATGCTTTATCACCAGGACACCCCTGCCCAAAAAAGTAAACACGCCAGCTTCCTTTTTACTACGACAGCAACGAGTCATTTTACTGTTACAAAAGTCCAGGACCTGCCCTATATAACCTCTAAACGCACACCTTGACCTTATAGTGTATAGGCTGCAATATGGGATCAGAAGTATAATGGCATATCCATAATCATCCTAGAAGATGTCAAACACTTATATTCTTAAATGTGTGCTCAAAATAGTAGACCTATATCTATTGATTATTGATCTATCCTCAGTTATAACATTATTATTATTAGATTTGTCTAAACCCAGTTATGTCAATATATGAAAATAATACATTAGAATATTTCATCCACAAAAAGTTGCACATTATTAGATAAGCACTCAACAACAACCATCTTAAATATTCAACTTGGCAACAAATCCGCAACAACATGACATAAAAAATATTATACTAACTATAAAAAGTGTGTTTATTTACTCACCGCTGTTGTGATAATAACATGTGCACCGCAGACAGCCAGTGTGCGTGTGGAGACTTCCCTCCACTGTCTGTAGTATAGGTCGAGCCAGCACACTGCAACAGAGAAGGTGTGTGTCTGTTTGTTTGTATACGTGCGTGCGTGTGTGTGTGTGTGTGTGAGAGCGTGTGTTGACGTTGAGGTGTCAAGTCAGCCTCAATAAACACTGCTTCCATTTCAACGTTTCAAAATAAAAGCGTTGTTGACTAAATGTGTTGCAAGGTGTCAGCCTGAAAACGAAAATAAGTAGCCTATTCAAGTAGAGATGCTAGAGATGCTCGTGTCATAAATTATGTCATGAATACATAAAGAAAATAAAGGAAATATAGGTATGGGGGCTATAATTTCAATTTATGTTATAGGCTATATGATTTTACATCATATCCTATTTGTAGCCTACACACCATTAGATGGTGATGGACAATTTTGGCTGCATAAAGAAGTGTTTTTTTTATAGTTAAGAACTAATTTACGACTCATCAATAGCTAATTACAACAAAATATAAATAATTTTCATAATTTATGTTTTATTACTAATTAGGCCTATTATTGTTGCTATTTTTTTTGCATATTCAGGATAGATTTCTTTTGTAAAAAAAAACAAAAAAAAAACAAGTTAAATAACCATTAACAGTTCCAATAATTCTGCTTTAATACTTTTTTTTAAATTACATTCATAATTTAAAATTAAATAAATTTTACTTTCTTCTGGGTTGAAGCAACACAGACATAGAACAAACATTGATGAATGGAACAACAAAAACATAAAATAAATGTTATATTAGGAATCAATATTAATCTATATTTAAAATAAGTGAATATAATCAGTAAATCACACATTTTAGCATCACATGTGAATTTACAATACATTTCAATATATTTTCATTTAGCAATTAATGCATATATAACTCACCACTTTCATTTCCTGACTCCTGAGCAATCTCCGCTTTTATTATGAAGTCACATTGACACCATCTTCCGGTCCTGTGGTGCTGGCAGTGTGTGTGTGTTGACGCAGGTCTGCAGAGCCCGGAGCCTCCTCCGCTCCTCCAGCAGCCCCAGACCGAGCGAGCGCCACACAGCCTCGGCGGCGTCAGCCTGGCTGGAACCGCAGCGCAGCGCCTGCATGGAAGATCCCTCCGCCTCACCACCCCCCTCCTCCTGGAACTTTCCCAGGATTTCAGGGATTTCAGATTCAGGCGCTGCAGCTGCATCGTGCGTCTCATCCACGGTCCCACCTGAGCCATGCATGCCTCAGTCTCCCAGTCTCCCAGTCAGTGGAGGCCAGGAAGAAGAAAAACAAATCACACCTGTTCCTCTTTCCACACAAGAATGAATGGATAAAACAGAACAAATGCTGCAGCAGTCTTATTATGTTCTTCATCATTATTAATAGAGATAAATATCTATTCTTTGGTATTATTTTTTGTATTAATGCATGGTTAATTGGTTGCTCATATTATAGCTCATAACATTAATAGAGATAAATATCTCTTTTTTGGTATTATTCTTGTATTAATGCATGGTTAATTGGTTGCTCATATTATAACTCATAACATTAATATAGATTAAGGTTTATTCCCAGGTTATCTGTTTGCCGAATTAATATGTTTATATCCAATAATTCTTTAACTTTTATATTAGAGTGTGAAATTATAGCAATTCCAACTGTGACTTTATATAACATACCATTAAATAACTATTTCGGCTATTACTTGTATGTGCACGTGCGCACATGCACACGCACTGCACCTGTAGCCTAAAAAAAAAAAAAAAATGTAAAAAGAGGGACCGTCCTCCACCAAGAATTTAAGTGTTTTGAAATCAAGCTTTGTGTTTTTTTTAATTTTTTCTTCATCTTCTAATGGAAGTTGTGGCATTATCTATTGTCGGAAGTCATACTAGAGGTCTCTTCTCATTGCGGATGGATACGATCCTTTATTGGGAGTGCCGTGACTAGTCCAGTTAATGACGCAAGCCCCGGCTGGCGACAGTGAGTCTACAAGTTTGACATTTTCAGTTTACAGCAACTGCTGCGGAACGTAACAATACTCCAGACACCAAGTGAAAGCACTCTGGGGATCCTGTCAAAAAAACCTTTTTGTTTTCCAACCACCACCAGGTGGGTCATCATCACCAACATGCACCACCAGGATAAGCTATAAACCACAAAAAAAAGGTGGTGGTCTATCAAAGCCAGTAGTTTCCAAAAATGTGGTCTGAGGACCTGCAGGGGAGACGTGTGAGGAGGTCTTTTGGTAAACCCAGGAGCACTTAATGAGCTGTTTGTTCAAGCTTTAGATATAAGCATAACAAGGAAACAACCAAATAAGACTTATTCTTATCATCTATTTAGGCATCACATAGAAGTTTAAGTGAATCAGAGGCAGATCAATGAATTCTCATGTAAAGCCTCGTCACCTTTTCCGGTGAAGAGTCCTGAGGCAGGAAACTAGAAAAAGAGCAGCCAGATTGTGATTCATTTGCTCTGTGCGTCTTGTCTGGTGGCAGACAGACAGACAGACAGACAGGCAGGCTGGGCACACAAACAGGATGTGCTCCCCGGGGCTCCGAGAGGCCCCAGAGACATCCGCATCAGCTCGGAGCCTAGACCTCAGGCTTGCATAAGAAAACAGCAGTATGAAGAACTTCATTTACTCAGACCGCAAAAATGCCTGCTGGCCAAAAAGATGTCCACGTGAGGTTTAGGAGACAAGCAAAGTGGATGACTATGGTGATAAATTATGTAATCGTGAGTTTCCCCCACTCTCTTTCATGTCAACAAACTCCTAACATTTATAACCCTCTTAACAATTCATACAGCTGATCCCAGCTCACTTCATCTGAGGATTTTAGCTGTTAAATCTAATTTTTAAATCCTGCAGATTTCTTGAAATAATACACAACTAAAAAAAAAAAACAACTAAGGAACATATTTTTTGAATGGCACACCTGTTCTACCATTATATATTTTATGTTGAACCAACATTAATGGCTTTTAAGAGTGGCATTTAACAACGTAAGGGGACGCTTGATGTGCTGCCACCAGACACAAGGCACCTGGATTGGACGAACGCTTTCCCTCATGAGCTGCTGCTCTCCCAGCTTTCAAACCGCAACCAACATGGCGGCTGAAAACATTTTATGGGAGAAATAAGCCATGCAGGTGCAGAATCTGTCTTTATTTTGGATCGACGAGGGTTGGTTTAAAAGTTTCTCGGGAGTTTCCAGAGGCGGTGAGTTGCGCCGGACGCCCCTGATTTGCATAAAGTAGCCTTCTTTATTACTTTGAGTTTGATGTACAATTCCAGATTTATTTATTTAGGTACTTTTTACTTTAACTTAGATGTGAATTAGTTATATAGTTTATAATAAAGTCAAAGACTATTAATTTCTGACAGTGTCTAATGTTTTTGCGATGGGTGGGAGGTATCGGCCGATTAATCGACTATCAGCTTTTTCCAGCTCCAAACTATCGTTATTATATCGGTTAATCCACTATCGGTTGACCTCTATCTGCCATAAAAGTAGATTTTGTGCACTTTGTGTGATACATACCGAACATACCCCTGTATAAGGAAAGGCATTTGTGTTACTTTCATTAGATAATTATCCAATCTGTGGGCAGGGTGATGGTTTCTGTACGGATTGTGATTGCCGGATGTCTCCTGATGGTCGTTGGTGGTGTCAGGCAGCAGACGGAGGTTTTGACAGAGCATTTCAACTGCTGGAAAATGGTGAAGGGGTTCAGGTGGTGGCTCGGCGGTTTGATGACGTTACCAGGAGACTGGGCAGTACAGCAGGAGACAAGGTCAAGGTCGTTTGCATATGACAACAGCTAAACAAGAACCTTGTGTAGTCGAAAATTGCAAGAGTACGGCTTGATCCTTGAAAATTGACTTCCACCGTGCTACTGGAGTTCACTTATCCAACCAAGACTGTGAAGAATCAACTCGGGTGGTCATACAGACCTACACATGTTCGGCAGAGGAGGTCTAACGGCTGTGAGATACTGCAGTGAAATCCTGGAGCTTATTGTCAGACCATCTGCAAGGCGCTGTTGGTGATGACTTCCTCATAATGCAGGATAATGCTCGTCCTCACACAGCTCGGGTGTCCATGACCGTCCTCGAGGATGAAGTTATCTCTGTGATAGACTGGCCGGCCAGGTCTCCTGACCTTAACCCAATCGAGCATGTCTGGGACACACTACCCAGGTGTGTTAGAGGCAGAAAACATCCATCCAGGGCATAGCCCAAAATGACATTGTACGGATCATCAGGAGTATGCCAGAGTGTGTGAACACGAGCGGGAGGCACACAAGTTATTAGTGAACATTTGTGGTGAATAAATGTAATTTTACTTACAAATGACCAATGCATGTTGCGTTCTTTAAGGGTCAAATTGTGTTTCATTATTTCTTGGATACTGTCTCAAATAGAATGAATACAAATGATTATTTTAACCATACAATTTTGGTAATAAAAAATATTATTTAAGTTATGTTTGTTCCTTTAATTTTGTTGAGTGGTGTATTTAACAGATCTGTTCCTGGAACCAGTTCCCTCTGAAGGATGCCTGACAGAGACTCCGGTCCCTAATTTTGGAACCAGTCGCCTAAGATGAAAGCAGAGCCGTACCATGCAGTGGAAACACGGCTACAGTCACACTGTGCTCTCTGTGTGTTAAGATAGTGCATCTGCAAATGGAGTAAGATATCAAGCACTTGAAGAAAGATTACATTAGCAGGGTGAGGCACATATAAAGAGACTGGAGGATGACTGATGGACAGAATACAACGTATAAAGTTTCAAATGTTAAAACACTGTATAAACTATTGGGGGTTATGCTTCATCCTAATGCAAATTTTGAGCTCCATGAGTAATCACTGGTTCAGGCCTGCTTCATTACAAACGGGTAACTCCTTTAGCTTAAAGATTTAGACAAATACATCAGATCTTCTCTAGCACAGCTCAGCAAGGCTTTCTAAGAAAATACAGAATGTAGATCACACAATGCACCAGTTTAAGCTTGTCTCTACTGGTTTCCTGTCACGTTATGATTGATTCTCAGCAGGTCTGTAGAGCAGGGGTTTCTGGCTATTCCCAGAAAAAAAGGTGGAAAACTAGGAATTCATGCTTTTGCTGTTGTTGTTGCTCATCGACTCTCTAAGAGCCTCCCACAAAGTGTCAGAGAAGCCAAATTAGTGCACTTTTAAAAACATATTTGTTTCTTGATTTTATAAATGTATATATTCTGTGATTTGTGCACTTTACAGCATTGTTTTTATATAGTTTTCTCCATCTATATTTATTCTCTCTCTTTTCTTCCTCCTGTTAAGCACTTTGTAACTTCTGTTTTGAAAAGTGCTACGTAAAGTTTCTTGTTATTTTTATTTTATCCTGCTAGTAGTAGGGATGCAACGATTATTGATTATGATGACAACATTAAATGTCTTGTTTTGTCATAACAGTCCAAAAAAAAAAAAAAAAATTTTGATTTTAAAAAGGAACATAAGACCAAATAAGGCAGCAAATTCTAACATTTGAACAACTGGGATCATCAAATATTTGGCATGTTTGCAAGAGAAAATACTTCAAACTATCAAAATAGTTGCAGATTAAATTTCTGTTGACCGACTAAAGTTTGCAACTGTAGTTAGTAGTTTAATAATGATTATGAAATCATAAATCATAGACATTTTTATTTTGGTTCAAGTCATCCAGCCCATCAACCCACAGCCGTGTTTCCTCAAAAATACACTCCCTCCCTTTTGAAAATCTCACATAGTAACATTCATTCTACAAGATTATCAGATCCTCCACATTTCACTACAAGTCTCTCTCACTTACAGCTGATTGGCCACAAAATAAACATCAAGTAACTTAGTACGCGGATCAGTCGTATGGACATTCTGTAAGCCGTGGCAACAGAAATGTGCGTGTAACGGCGGCCATCACAAGCCATAATCCAAATAGAAAAAAAGGCAGGGCCATGAAGAACTCCCAACTGTGTCTGGACAGGAAAAAATATGTGATAAACTGTACTTTGTTCTTGATTACAGTGAATGATGGACACAGTTGTTAATCCCACCTCATCCAAAAGGTGTGATGGCCCTATCACAGGCTGTCTCTATGAGACACCAGGGCTCAGTCTGATTGGCTAGTCAGTCTTCTGTGGTGACTGCAGCTTCCAGGCTCCGGTGAAGTAGCGCAGGCGAATGATGATCAGGTCTCGTCCCATCTGCAGCCAGCTCCAAAATGGGACCAGCTTGGATCCTGGCAGAGCAAACGCAGAGGCACTTCATTCTCAAGTGATGCTTTTATAGGAAATATGCCAGGTTGCTGATAGGTCATTTATTACTGCTTAGCCATGCAATAGCTCCCATCAGAAAATACTTAAATCACAGTAGGGTTGGGCGATATGACGGTAGAGATGTGTCCACCGGTAGAGATTTGGCAATACCGTTTCCGCTGTGGTAGCTATTCTTGCGTGATCTTGTGATTATCGCGTGATCCTGCGATCTTGCGAATCCAGCTGGCTCTCGAGGTAATGTGATTTGGGCAGACACGGAGGAGGAGAGGGAAGTAGAGCAGGAGGAGGCATCCCAACCAACCCAAAATGAGGAAGAACTCTGGGTACATCATTGCCAGACATTTGCACACTGTAGTTTATTTCTACAGTGTTTTGTCAGCTTTATGAAATGAAGGATACGCAAATCCTGCAGGAAAGTAGGCTGCAGGCTCTTAGGAATATTAAAGCTTCCATTTTTAAAGAATTTTAGTTTTACTGTTTTGAGTCCTTGTTTTTAACTCAAGTGGTGTCTCATGTGAGGCAGTTGTTTTTTTTTTTTGTATGGAAGTTCCAAATAAATGAAGAAAATAATCAAATGTGATGAAGTACGGTACGGTTATTTTAAACCATTTCCTAATTGAATTTACAGAACAATTACTGTATCGTGAAATATACCGTCACCGTGATATAAAAATACATACACTATGATAGAAGATTTTGGCCATATCGCCCACCCCAGCAGTTCTAAGTAGGCTTAGGTAAGTAGTGGAAAAAAATGTTTTATAAACTGAGTGAATCATCAACAGGAAAACAACACTCACACAGATAAACCAAACATGCAAAAGAGAACAAAATTTGAAAAGAACAAAACTACACGATACATAAAATCAGCCGACTTAAAAAAGGCATGCAACAGAGATATTTATAGAACAACGATAGATAGGACAGTTGGAAGGACACATGTCCACATATTCCATGAAAATCCTACCTTCTATTTCAGTCCAGTTGACCGCCACCTCTGCTATGGGGATTTTAAAACACTGGGCAATATACAGGAGCTCCACATCAAAAGCCCTGTGAGAAGGAAGATGAAAGAAACAGATGTTTAAAAGTTGCATTCAAATTCATGTTCAAACAATTATTTATTATTATCAGACAATATTAATGCAACCTACACGCACACACACACACACACACACACACACACGGGTGTTTTCACTTATGCTGCCTGATTAAACCTCGGGCTCTGCTCATTTCTCAATTTTATGCCTCTGTGTCTCCTCCGATCTCGATCGATCTCAGCGCTCCATCTTGAAGGACTTCCCAATTCCAAAAATATATCTCGAGGAGCAATGATGCTTGACAGAAGAGCTATAAGCGAGGATATGCCAGTGTATCCTTTGTGTAAGTCTTGCCCTCCACCATTTGCCATCTGTACATTCTTGTCACATTATACCACGTTGTGAATTGAATTAAAAGTAAATATACAAGTTGTCATGAACACTGTGATAATTAATTGACGTATCTTTAAAATGACGGCTGGATTTCTCATTTTGTTAAATGCCTGTTGCCTCGCCTCCATCGCTTGCATGTTCCCTGGGCAGGACTAGGACGCGAGGCGAGGAGGCGAGGAAAGGAATCAAAGATGCACATTAACATTATTAAAAAAACCCTCTTTTAACACAAAAGCGCATGACAACTGCAATCGTATCAGCACACTAAGTAATAAAGTGTGCATGTTGGGAGTCCTTACCATCGTTCTACATGGAGACAAGAGAAGGTCTTGAGCGCAGCCTCGCGTGTGAAAAGCTTGAAGCCGCACTGTGTGTCCTTGATCCCTCTCACACAGAGGAACCACACCAGGAAGTGAAAGCCATACATCAGGAATGTACGAAACACAGACCGCTGTGGAAGAGACACAACTGTGGTCATTTAATGGTTCGACGGACACGGTCTATAATACTACGAAAAAAGACAAATAGGCATTTACCTGAGCTACCGAGTCTTGCTCCAGGTGAGCTCTGGACCCACAGGAAATTGCCATGTTCTCCTAAATGTAGAAAGATTATTTTTCAGAAAGGCCACACACTTAACCACCTTACAACCTGACAACAAAAACTGAACAGCAGCACCACACCGGTTTAGGGTTGAGCTCGTTCAGTCCAGCCTCCACTTTGTCAACGTCAGAAAACTTTGTGGCTCCGTCAGCATCTGCCATCAGAATGAATTTCCCTCTGGAGCTCAGAGTTCCCTTTAAGAGAAACAACATGAAAATCAACACAAAGTCAAATCCATACTGGTGCTTTTGTGCTGCATTCAGACGTACTGTGGGTTTAATAGCTACAGTCTCACCATCCGCACAGCTCCTCCTTTACCCCTGTTCTCCACCAGCGTCAGGACCCGCACTTTATCAGCACCGTACTTCCTGCTGTACCGCATAGCAACCTGGCAGGACAGGACAACAGAAAAAAAACAAATGTCTATTGGTATCACTTCAAAATGTTTGTTTAGAAATATTGGTAACATATTCCCCCCCAAAAAAAGGTTTAAAATGATCACCTCTGTGGTTTTGTCTTTGCTGCCATCGTCAACCACAATGACCTCATAGGTAAAAGAGGGATGCTGTTTCTGCAGTAAAGAAAATAACATGAGGGATTTATTTCAACCAGGCACGTTTTAAGGCGAATGCTGCCACCTACTGGTCACTTTGAGAATAACTGATCCGGCCATAAGAGCTTTCTTTGTTGAGACTACCTCACCTTTCAGGGGATGATTCTCATTTAACCATTGATTGAATCATTTTCAGGCTCTTTTAATTCCAGGATCAAAGATCAAGGAAGTTTTATTGTCATTCCAGAACATGCTGATACATGATTGGAAACGAAATCTAGTACTCTGGTCCAGGAATAAGAAAGCAATAATATACAATAATAATTTCAAAAGCAATAAAAATCAACTATAACAAATAAAACATATAATAAATAGTGAAGAATTGAAAAAATGACGTAGGTGTGAGGGGAGAACATTTAGCCAAATGGCCTTTATTGCACTTGCCCGATGCATAATAATTGTCCCTTTTATCAGACTACAATAAAGTTGTGACTAAAATTTGTTTTAACACTGCCCACACGAGGCTCAGCGCTTACCTGTCTGTTTTCCAGGTACTCTGTAGCTTCATCCAACATCACAGGCACTGTAATGACACACATGGGTAGTGGTGAGAAAATTTGTTTTCCACTGGTGTCCAGGTTGTGCGGCGACGAGCGCCAAAGGTACAAAGTCGCCTAGGGTGTTTTTGTTTTTATTTTTATTTTAAATGGTGTATTTGGTGCATTCCAGCTATGATTTTTATCCCTGGCAAAGGCACCAATTTATGCATGAAAAATATCAAATAAAGCATTTTACCTTCAAAAAAGTATGCCATTTCTCTCCTTACTGAACAAGAAACATGTACTTATTTTAACTATCCTATATTTTAGAATAAAAATAACACAAATATCTATACTTATTATCTTTATCAACTTTAAAAGACAACCAGAATCAACATCAGTCAGTAAAAGAAAAAAGCTAAAATCCTTGTCATTTTCACACTGTCTCTTACTCCGACTGCACACTGACAATCTTTATTATTACGCCAGTAGTGTAAGTGTCAAAGACAGACACAAACCTCCTGCTGGGGACTGAGGCAGCAATTTGCCTACTGACAACTTTGGTAAACTCTATTTTCATTATAAAAATAAGGAACATTTCAAACACATCTGTATGAACACTGTTCAAACACTTTCCCAAAAGGCAACAGGTCAAATTCGGCTATAAAAACTGAAAAGCATCTCTTATGCTATGAAATTGAAAATAGGCCTACTAAATAAATGTATTAATAAAAAATATATCTTGAGCATTAGGAGTGTTTCAATTAGTTCCACCTTGGCTGTAAGCTGATAAACTGCCAGAAGATCTTAGATGTGCACCAGAAGTAGCTATTTTTAAATCCAGATTAAAAACATTTCTATTTCCATGCACCTATGATTGAGCTACTCTGTGTTTTACTATGTTATTATTCCATTTTATGTACTTTGTACTATCTTTTAATCATATTTCACATATGGATGTTCCTTTTTGTTTTTATTTAAGTAAAGCACAGTGAATTGCCCCTGTGTACAAAATGAGCTATTGAAATGAACTTGCTATTACTATTGCAATATCTAAAAGCTAATTATTTCTGTAATTGTTTTATCACGTTCAGACTCGTAATGTGCCCTATCCTTTACATTCTATATGTATCCTGTCAATGTGCAATGTAATGCAATTACATAGCTATTTCCCAACTGGGATAACATTACTTTTTACAGTCTGCTGTGTCTGCATTCCATCAAAGCTGAACGCTGATGGGACATCAACAGGTAAAGTCACCCACTGCACAAGTTACTGTGGAGAAGTTCCTGACAAAAACCTGGGTTTATCACTCACTTCGGAGTTCCTCGTTGTAAGCCGGTATCACCACAGAGAGCTCTCTAGAATGGGGATCATGCAGGCTGGGGAAAGGCTCCTTCTCTCCTGTCACAGTGAGGAAGTATTTCTCCTTCTCGTGGCGTGTCAGGTTCACCATCCCGGCAGTGACGTGGACTATTATGAGCACCTGAAAAGGGAAAAATACGAGAATGTCATTTTGATACTCTTGCTGTCAGGTAGTTTTTAGAGCTTTTAAACAAATGTGAAAACAAGTGTAAAACATTTTAACAAAATCAATTGACGAGTTGTGTGAATGTATTTGATACTATAGAACATGTACTATTTGTATAATGTGTAAATACCTTTTGATAACTAAATCTGCATGACTGAACTTAAAGTCTATAATGTAGCAGAGGCACAGCAGTCTTCAATGTTAACATGATTTGGGGAAGGCCAGAAATTAATCTGATCAACTTTTAGTGTTTTTATCCTGTCATGCTTCCATTTTTTGTTACATGCTATTTATGGTTAGTTTTACTTCATTTAATTTGAATTTATTGGCTTTGCATTTCTATATAAAATAAGATAAGATATGATATTCCTTTATTAGTCCCGCAGTGGGGAAATTTGCAGTGTACAGCAGCAAAGGGGATAGTGCAAAAAAACAAGATGCATCAGCTAACACAGTAAAAAAAAAAAAAAAAAGAGCTAAACAAAGTGTAACAAAATAGGAACCATTTAAATAGAAGGAAGTATAAAATAGGAGCAGTATATACAGTATTGACAATAAACAGACTATTAACAAAATTGCACAAGTGGAAACTTATATTGCACAGTGAGAATGAAATGAAATTCCACCTGAAAATATCAGGTTATTGTCAGTTTTTGGTGTTGTATGTATCATACTATATAATAATATAATTACATATTATACATGTTGAATCTGTGTTTAGGAATTTTGTTTTTCTTCTTTTCTTTTTTGGACAGTTGTTGTAGCACAGAATCAAATCAAAGTTTGCCTTTTTTCATTATGTTATTTTTGCTTGGTTTTACTACTTTTGAGAATTTTGTTCTCCACATTTAAGCTTAATGTTACTCTTGCTGCTGCTGCTTTAGAGCATTTAAGTCATGACTTCCATCGAATGTTTATAATCAGACGCAGAAAGAAAATTATTTTCTATTGTTTTTATTTAACCTTTATTTAACCAGGTTATTTCCATTGAGATTAAGAACCTCTTTTCCAAGGGAGACCTGGCCAAGGCGGTCAGCAGCAAGAACACAAAGTTGCAGACACAGACACAAATAGAGATAAAATACAAACACTAAAAGCACTAAAATTTGCATTAAAAGAGAACTATCTAAAGACAAATGGGGGGACAAAAAGGAACTTTTCTGGGAAAATAAAGTATCATAAAATGAGAGGAAGGTAATGCATCAATATATTGCTCAAGGACTTCTTACATGGAAAAAAGCACACACACAGGAGGAAATCCAGTCACTATCTACTATTGCTTCACATAAAACAAGTTAGAAAAGATCTCTGCCAACACAATATTAACTTCATATTATAACTACTTACCACAATAAACCCTAGAGCTGCCAATGCGACCAAGGTTTGAACTATTTCATAGAGGAAATCCATTTTCCATTAGTTTAGCCTGCAACCCCACTGACAGACCACCAGCAGTCAAACAAGCTAGCTGGCTTTCTCCTCGCTTTGTAGTCTTGTACTCTGACTTCCCAGGATATATACAAGAAAATACAAGCTTCTGAGATTGTTTTGAAGGTGGAAACACCAAATAAGAGCCCTTATATTTCCATTTCTCTGTGTGGCAGCTCAGTGAACTCCACTTCCAATCACAACTGAACACAGCTGCGCAGGAAGTGACAGGTTTTCTCGACACATCATCAGTTTGAGTCAAGAGAGCAGCCGAGCAGCCGAGCAGCCTGCAGCGACACACACACACCGCCACCTAGTGGACAGGGGTGGGAACGACCGCAAGGACTCAATGATAACAAATAATAATAGAGGGGTGTGAAATTAATAGTGTTGAGTCTCCTTCATATCCTCCTGGAAACCGAGTAAAAAAAGTGTCTTCCAATTTCTTTTTTTGTGTGATTTCTTTCCTACTTAGGGTTAAAAGAAAATCTTACAATTTAGACTTTGTTTATTGTGCGTTTTCTCTATTTTTTGGCAAATTAATTACACCCAAGTGTAGGGAGGTTGAGAGAGTTTAAAGCTAAGATAAAGCTTGTAAAACCTCTTTGGAAGTTGACAAAAATATATATTTTCAATTTCATAATAAAAATTAAAATGTTTCAGTGTTTTCTAATAAAAATAATATAAAATTATGTTATTTATTAGATGTATTTCTTACAACGTTATTGAACACAGCCATTCAAATAATGAAGGAAAAACAAAGGAGATAAAAAATATTATATGGGTTTATATATAATTGCAGTGGCCTTATAAAGTCACAATCAGAGATTTAAACGTATGGTCCCAGTAAGCAACTGGAATACCAGAAAATATATATATATATATTTAAATCAAATTGGCATACAAAACTGGTTTATTTATAAACTTGACAGTCATACCGTGTAAAATGAATGATTTTAAAAGAGGGGAGGAAAAATTATATTTGTATATAAAAGAGACTGCATGTTGACTTTATTTATATCATAATCGCGTTTCATCGCAGGCGTGCTTCCCCCTCCTCCCGGCTACCGTAGAACATACGCCAAACCCACGTGGTTAATCAAAACATCATGGCGGCTGGTTTCAAGTAAGACTGATTAAACTGGAACTATTACACCCAAAGTAACACTTTTTACATGTTTTATTCTCTGCTATTGAACTATTCTACCAGTTAGATCTGAGCGTTGACTGATTTTAGAAAAATAAGCGCACTTTTAGTCCTGTTCTGCTGATTAGTGCTGCAGTTAATATATCAACAGTGTAACGTCAGAACGAATAGTTAGTTAATACACCACAGAAGCAGTAACTAGCCTATTTAATGAGCAACTCTCACCGTATTGTTGTCACTGATCTGATCACAGGAGTTTGTAACAGTCATCCGTCATCTGTCACCAGGGATAAATGTATTCATAACAGCTGATGTCTCTGTAAGCCAACATCTACTCACCTCTTCCTCTCTTTCCTTGTAACACTTGTACACTTCCAGGATTGCTGAGCCTCTGGAGTACCACAGGAGCTTTCTGGTCAGTGATGAAAACACAAAAACAATTATCCACATTCAGCTCATAGTTGATTATTATCATGCTTTCCTTTATTTATTATTAATGTCAGAGTGAGCAGTCATATAACATTCAAATGTTTCCCTTTTCAGAAAGAAAACTGTCGACCTGATGGACGGGAGCTGTCAGACTTCAGAACCACAACACTAAACATAGGTGAGACACAGGGAATTTATATAATTTTATTGTTGTTTTATTAATCACTTATTTTATTGTATTTAATTTGTAACAATTTATTATATTTAATTTGTATAATTGTATTGTTGTTTTATTAATCACTTATTTTATTGTATTTAATTTGTATTATTTTATTAAACTAGTTTATATTTCAAACCGTTTTACTACTATTACTGTTATTATAGCATTTAATTTACTTTTATTACATTTCTATCATTTTATTGTCTTGTGTGCATTGGTCTCAATGGAATGTTTTTTCTGTCTGGCTGCTCTGTTCAGGGTCCATATCAACAGCAGATGGCTCGGCCCTGGTGAAGGTTGGAAACACCACTGTCATCTGTGGGATCAAAGTGGTAAATAATCATAAATGCAGCAGTTAAAAAAAACTTATTTCTATGAATCTGGACCAAAATGTTCACTGATTTTTCTTGTGTTTCTTCATCCACAGGAGCTGACAAACCCTACGGTGGAGGCACCTGGGAAAGGTTACATTGGTAAGTACAGTACGAAAGGTGTCAAGTGTTGATTTAAAAGCAATGTACACAAAAGGGGATCCAAATACACAAAGACTGACTCTGTTCCATCCTTCTCAGTGCCCAATGTGGACCTGCCGCCGCTGTGTTCCTCTCGGTTTCGGCCGGGTCCACCAGGAGAGCAGGCGCAGGCTGCAAGCCAGTTCATCGCTGATGTAATTGAAAGGTGTGACAGACTTTTAACACATATTTTAGTTTCATTTCACAGCACCACCAGGTGTCTGCTTCTGCTTTTTATTAACCTGCGTTTCTTATCTGGGTGTTGCAGCTCTGAGGTGATACAAACAGAGGACTTGTGCATTGAAAGAGGAAAGGTAAATCCATGCACATACACTGGTGCTGTTAAGACTGTTCATGTTGGGTCATTGGTCCTGATTCTGCTGTTTCCTGTTGTAGCTCTGCTGGGTGCTCTACTGTGACATCATGTGTCTGGACTACGATGGCAACGTGCTGGATGCTTGTATCATTGCCCTGCTGGCTGCCCTGAAGAACAGTATGTGCTGTAAACTGGCTGTTTTGTAAGCTGCTTTTTATTAGTTTATTAACATTAGTTTATTAAAGTTTCCCTTATCCCCACAGCACAACTCCCAGAGGTCACCATCAACACAGAAACTAGTGCCCCAGAGGTGAATTTAGAAAAGAGACATGGCCTGCGTATTCACAAACATCCAGTCGGTGCCTCTTTTTGTGTCTTCGATGAGTAAGTGAATGATTTTCAGTTTGTTTAGCCGGGGATTAAAAACCGTATTCTGCGTTCATACCTTTTTGTAATCCTGGCCTGCTCTCTGTGCAGCTCCATACTGTTCGTAGACCCCACAGCTGAGGAGGAGAGCCTGTCGACTGCTCACCTCACCATGGTGACAGACGAGGAAGATCGACTCTGCGTCGTACACAAACCAGGTCAGAAACACAGTCTGTAATTATTCGCCTCTCCCTGTGCAAATTATACTCGGTGTGAATCCAATTTCTTATTGACCGCACAAAGGAAAAACTCAGCAGGAACTCCCCCATTGTTATAAATGCAGGGCTGAAGAAGCTGATCTATCCTACACTGCTTTTTTGTTTAAGAATACAAAGGTTATATTTCAATTTCTACAATAAGTCCAGCTCATTTGGGGATTTATTATGCAGTTCAATAGTATTTTTAGAATCAGAAAATATATTTAAAAAATGGCTAAACAGCCCCCAATACAGGTCAAAAGTATTCCCATTACCACCTCTTTCCGTTGCTGATTATTGCCATTTCTGCACATAAAAAAATAAATAAAAAAATACATCACACTGGAGGTACCAGTGTGGTTTTTGTTTTTCACTCGCACCTAAAACAGTGGTGTAGCCTATTTGTAATGAAATCATTTTTTTGAGTTTTTTTAGTTTTGGTTAGCCGTTTTGTTGTTTCACAGTGGAATATACTTCTTTGAGTTGAGTTTTACCTCAACTGAAACTTCAGATTCAGTGTTGGCATGAGTTAAGTGAGACAGTCTACCTATACAGCTCTAATGTTAAGTCCACTCACTAGAATAATGAGGACTGCATCCCAGTTATATCTGTAAAACTGACAAACCTTATTTTATTGTATTAAAGTTGTAACATTTTATTATATTTAATTTGTATAATTTTGTTTTATTAATCACTTACTTCATTGTATTTAAGTTGTAACAATATATTTTATTGTATTTAATTTGTATAATTCTATTGTTGTTTTATTAATCACTTACTTTATTGTATTTAAGTTGTAACAATATATTATATTTTATTGTATTTATTTGTATTATTTTATTAATCACTTATTTTACTGTATTTAATTTGTATAATTTTATTATTGTTTTATTAATCTCTTATTTTATTGTATTTAATTTGTATAATTGTATTATTTTTTAGTTTATATTTCACACTGTTTTACTACTATTACAGTTATTATAGCTTTTAATTCAATTTTATCACATTTTTATCATTTTATTGTCTTGCGTGCATTGGTCTCAAATTATCTCGTTGTTGAATTGTTGAATTGTTTTTGTCTTTTCACGGTTCACACTTGTTCTGTCTTACTTTCGGCTTGTCAGTCACCTGTGAAGCACTTTGAACTGCACTAACCTGTATGAAAGGTGCTATACAATTAAAATTTGATTGATTGAAACAGTGCCTGAAAGGAGCTGCTGCAGTACGTGGACATAATCATATAAACTATACTATGATGTTGAATGAAAAAAAGAAAAGAAAAACATTGTTGCTAACAATCTGTTCCTTTGGCTCAGGTGGGACGTCGCTGTCGGGCGAGAAGCTGCAGGAGTGTATCAGCAGAGCAACGGCGCGACAGAGAGAGATCCAGAAGCTCATTGACAAAGTCATACACAGTGTGAAGACGCCACAATAAAGAGCCTCAGACAACGCTTTTTTTTTTATCTAAAAGCTGTATTTTCCACTGTCAATATATATTCTTTTTTTTTTTAATAACAATAAAACTGCTGACAAAGACTGCTTAAAAAATTATTTCTCAGTGTCCAGAAATGTCTCGCACACTCTCACTCACACACGCACACACACACACACTCAGTTGATGTCTCGTAAGAATACGCTCATGGCTCCTGAACTAATTAAAAGGAAATGCCTTTTTCAAAAATGTGCTGTACAAAAAGCAGGTACACCGTCTTGCATGTTCATCTTGACTCCTCGGGTTGAGCCCTGTGCCTGGATGGCTAACAGAAGAAAGACTTCCAACAGACTGAGAGGTAGAGAGCTGCCCCCAGGCACTACTCCAAGATCAGATTTGCATGTTCACATGTAATGGTTATGTGGAGGATTTGGTGTCGATAAGCTCACTGGGATCCGTGCTTAAAGGGCAGTTTCTACCGGGGTCAACCAAGCAGAGGCTGGAGAGTCGGGCAGGCTCGCGAGGAATCCTCTGAGAATGTGCATTCATGATCCTTTCAGTCCCAGGCCACCTCATAGAGAAAAGTCTTCCTGAAGGGGCGATGTGTTATTGTGAAAGCCCGCCACCTACGAGAACCGTCTTATTCTGTTTCATCTCAAAAAAATATCACTAAGGTTCTTGAAGTGTAGGGCTCCCTGTTCTAAAAAAATCCTTTATGGTGGACACAGTTTTGGTTCTCCAAAACTTCTGACAACCATTACATACAAATTTGTCAGCTAGAAAAAGACACACAGAAAGGACCAAAAAAAAAGTTTTGTCTGCAGTCTCCACAGTGAGGCAGACAAAGAGCACAGTATGGATCATTCATGTCCTTTTTGTAGTGTGATTTTAGTCTGTCATGACTTAGGGAGGGGCTGTGGCATGCTCCTCTTCCTCTTACTTCTTGGTTGGCTGGCGGTATGTTGCCGTGGTGCTCCCCCCAGAGGAGCCGCTGCTCCCATAGCCATTTGCTGCTGCTGCATTTGGTGCTGCAAGAATTGCAACTGTACCAGCGCAGAAGAAAAAAAAAAAAGATGAAAAACAAAAACAAACAATCAGAGGAGATTTCAGTATGTTACCGCAAGCAACACAAATGTTTTCGTCAGCGGATCTATGTGTAAGCATGTGCGGCATGGTTAAAAAGACATTCACCAGCACCAGTGTTGAGCCTGAAATTAGATCTTAGATTATCAGCAGAATGATTCAGAAGTATCTTTAAGTGCCACGTGTTAGTGAAGCTGAACTAAAGCCTGGTACGACATACAAGAGGATTGTGCGGAGAAACACAGAAGAGTGGTTAATGGGTTGCAGAGGGGAGGGAGAAGAAGGAAGAGATTTGGGACGAGTTGGGGTGTGTTGGGGAGTGAGGCAGGATACAGTCAAGCAGCACCAGTGGCGTTCTGGAAACACAAATTATTGCCTGTGGTCCCTGGCGAAAAACAGACATGCAGCTCAGCAACCGTGCTTTCTGCTCGGAGTAAGTCAGCAACTTCAACTGGGCAAAAAAAAAAATAAAAATAAAAATCTTTAAACACCTTATGATTCATGCTTACAGCCTATCATCTCTAATCTGCCATGATGATGCAGTCAGCAACATTTCAACAGTGTGTGTGTAAACCCAGCGACAATATTTCTAAATGCTTTGCAAGAACATGCCTCCCAGTTCGACACGCTGTTAGTTGCTGCCATTGGAAGTGCCACAAGCTCTGGTGTGTGTGTGTGTGTGCTGTGATCTTTGTCAAACAACATATTAACCAAACAGACAACACAAGATGGAGTGGATGGTGTGGATCTACAACAGAGAAATCTGGATGAAAATCAGACCTGGGATGATACCGTTTCATCTACAACTTTTCACTTGAAGAAAAAAGAGAATATATTCTCAGTTATTATTTAAGATTTTTTTCACTGTTGATAAAAAGGAAATTTGAGAAAATAGTAAATATTTAGAAT
The DNA here is from genome assembly GCA_916701655.1 of Sebastiscus albofasciatus. Lineage (NCBI taxonomy): Eukaryota > Metazoa > Chordata > Actinopteri > Perciformes > Sebastidae > Sebastiscus > Sebastiscus albofasciatus. Next base: position 476 of record CAKAOI010053177.1, on the reverse strand, counting down.
AAAATATGTTTCCTTTCGTCTCATAAGGTTGGTTATACCAAATGGTTTCAGATGTTCAAGTCCTTAAAGGGATGGTCCGAGTGTTTTGAAGTTGGGTTGTATGAGGTACTTATCCATAGTCAGTGTGTTACCTACAGTAGAAGACGGCCGGCGCGCCCTAAGTTTGAAGAAGCAGACTGGAAACAAACTCTTTTGGAAACAAAACAATGTAAAAAAAAAAAAGGACCACCTAAAAAAAAAAAAAATCAATATCAAAGTGTACGCTATACTGTATTTAGAATATTTTCACCGGTTTACCTTGCCGCCAGACAGCCCTTTACAACGGGGAACTGAAGCTGTTGTATCCATCTATGCTCTCGCAAAAGTCACCAGACTCCATTGAAAAAAAAAACAACGGTAATTTTACCTCGCAGAACACGGGGGTTGCTGGTCTACCGCCGCCTCGATCGGTTAGTTTGTGTTATTGTGTAACTTTG
>CAKAOI010053175.1:0-27121 GCA_916701655.1 Sebastiscus albofasciatus | reverse complement strand
TATACATACATTTGCATAAAGCAGCATATTTGTCCACTCCCATGTTGATAAGAGGATTAAATACTTGACAAATCTCCCTTTAAGGTACATTTAGAACAATAACAAAATGTGCGATTCATTTGCGATTAATCACGATTACATATTTGAATCGATTGACAGCCTTATTGGTTACGTAAGGTTGCATAAGAAAGTGTGCTAAGGGCGGTTGTTATTGTTTACATTGTTGCGTTACGTTGTTGCGTTACTTTGTTGCTTTACGTTGTTGCTTTACATTGTTGCGTTACGTTGTTACATTACGTTGTTGCATTACTTTGTTGCGTTACTTTGTTGCTTTATGTTGTTGCTTTACGTTGTTGCTTTACGTTGTTGCTTTACGTTGTTGCGTTACGTTGTTGCGTTACGTTGCTCAGTAAGCATCACTGCACGGATGCTAATGACCAACATCTGTACACGTTTACACTTTTAAGGTAAAAGATGTGCAATTAATTTACGATTAATCACAATCACACCAAGTAACACACTAAGTAAGCAGCTAGCTCGCAGCTTCCTTATTCAACAAAAGCCTAGTACTTGTTGAATTAGCTATAGCAGCTATAGCTAACGTTATTTAACTACCTAACTAGCATGCTACCAATATGCCGTTCCTATCGCTAGCATGGTCACTGGCTAGATGCTCTGAAATCCTGTCATGGATTGCTCCGTTCCAGTGAACAACACAAGAACTACTAGAAAACGAAAGAAGTCAGAAAGGTCTAACACAGTCTTCCTGTCTTATAAGTGTTTATTGTTAACATAAAATAGATTCAGAAAGTGACAGCATGTTTATTTATATTGCAAATTTAAAAAAAAATCAGCGTGGTATATTTCTCCTTTATGTTTGTGCCCACAGTTTGTATCCTGAAGGCGAGACGACGAGGCGACCAGCAGGGATCTGTTTTCCTGCATCGATGGAGCGCTCTCTGCCGGGATACCACCGGATTCCCTCGGCTGTGACGGAGCAAAACGCTACCAGAACTGTTCCTGTTCTCATTTAAAAAAAATCTAAATGCCAATTTATCACGACACAAATTCCCCTTTTTATGTTCAGCCTGAGAGAGAGAAGCCATTAAAGCCACATACTCTGTGTCCTGGAGGTGTGATGATATCCAACCAGCAGGCGGCTGTTGTCTTGCAACATATGAAGCCTGTTTGCCCCTCAGGCCATCCTGAGACGCCGGCAGAGTACCGGCGTATTAATAATATAGGCAGTTGCATTAAAAATACAAAAAACAAATGACCAGCTGTGCAGGAAACATCACAAAGAAACACTAAATTGTGTACAGATGTTGGTCATTAGGATCCGTGCAGTGATGCTTGCTGAGCAGCTGATGAAATGTATGTCACATGGATAGATTTATCTTTATCGTCACAGTTTAAGCAGTAATTATATTTAACTGTATACAATATAAATAAATATTAGGGCTGTCAATCTATTGAAATATTTAATCGCAATTTATCACATGATTTTAAATATGCTGCTTTATGCAAATGTATGTATATATTTATTATTGGAAATCAATTAACAACACAAGACAATGACAGATATTGTCCAGAAACCCTCACAGGTAATTATGTATAATGTATATGCATATGTAGTATATGTACTTACTTATGTATAATATAATATATAAATACATAAATTAATAAATATAAAAAAAAATTGAAAATAAAAATTAATAAATAAAAATAAATTGAAAATAAAAAATCCACACAAAAAATAAGACTGGAAAATAAAAAAATATAACATAAATAAATGTAAAAAGAAAACGAAAATGGAAAAGAAAAAATGGAATAGATAAAAAATAAATAAATATAAACAATGACAGATATTGATCCAGAAACCCTCACAGGTTCTGCATTCAGCATAAAACAATATGCTCCAATCAGAACATGGCAAACTGCAGCCCAACAGGCAACAACAGCTGTCAGTGTGTCAGTGTGCTGACTTGACTATGACTTGCCCCAAACTGCATGTGATGATCATAAAATGGGCATGTCTGTAAAGGGGAGACTCGTGGGTACCTAGAGAACCCATTTACATTCACTGATCTGGAGGTCAGAGGTCAAGGGACCCCTTTGAAAATGGACACGACAGTTTTTCCTCACCATAAATGTAGCTCTAGCTTTAAAACCCAGCCAGCTACAACCTCCGAAAGATCACTGGCCCGTCAGATTAAGAGGTTAATTAAAAATCGCAAGTTGCGTTAATATATGAGTGCCGTTAGAGTGAATTTACGTTAACACGTTATCGCGTTAACTTTGACAGTCCTAATAAGTATACGCCAAACAAAGCTGAAATTCGGTCCAAAAACTCAAAATTTGGACCATAAACAGGCAGAAATCGTTCGGTTTTAAGTCCTGTGTTTGTTGGACCGATCCACCTTTTTATTCTACGTCACTAGCTCTGAGCGTAGTATATTCACGCGGATGCATTCACATTGCAGTCAGACCACATGGCGTACACATGACACGCCTAAAGCAAGAGCGAGAGTGTTCTCATTACATGCTTTTGCCTTTCGTTCGACCATTAAGGGTTAAAATGTGTGATGATCTCTCTCTGCACTTTATATTATTGTACTCTGAATAAAGTGATTCTCTGTCAGTCCTGTTCACACATTGTTATTGTTATTGTTATTATTACTATTTATGATTGATGGATTATGAGCAGCCGCTCCATCAAGGTAACAGCAGAAATCATTTAGAAAAAAAAAAAAAGGCTATTAGGAAATGCCGCTGCTGTTGTGATAGTGTTATTGATATCGATGCTTTCATTACGGCGATGGGATGACCATCGATCGGGCTGACGCCGTGAAAGAGGAACTTGTAAGGTCAACGGGTAAAGCTTCTACTTTGAACCAGGGTGTTCCAATCTGAGGCGCAGAGGCTTCCTGGGGTCCAGATGTTGATTTAAAAGTATCACCAACCGGAATCATCTGACAGCCGTCACATAGATGTCCCTGAGTTACACATAGTACTGCAGTGAAAGTACTAAAGTACTTCCCTCCTGTGCAAACAAGCCGGACTATTCACCTCATGCTGCATTTTTTCACTTCCGATTTGAACGCAATTGTGTTAGTTCTCTCAGTTCAACGCCAGCAGTGCTATTGAGCATATGATTAAGCAGCTACACTGCGGCGGTGGGACGGTTTTACCAGAGACGGTTTTATCAGAGACGGTTTTACCAGAGACGGTTTTATCAGAGACAGATTTACCAGAGACGGTTTAACAATACCACATCTATCAGCCATCATTAGAGGACATCTGTCGTGTCTCATGGTTTAGATGGCTCCGCTATGAAAATGTCCAAATTGATTTGGTTAAACTGATCACATATTAGAAATCTAAATGATAACTTTCTCACCTGAAAAACATCTAAACTTAAAAACAGCTTTTTGGCAGTAAAGGATGATAACTATGGATGCGTTAACACTGGCGACGACTTCTAAACGGAAGTGAGAACACCATTTGGAAGCTAGTTCAGGAAAGAATAAGGTGAATACACTCTCTTCTTCTTCTTCTTCTTCTATCTCTGTGATAAATGAATCTTCTCCTTTTCCTTTCTCCACCTGTACAGAAATATACTTCCTTCCAGACTATTCCTCCCATCACCAGGAGAGGAGACCCCCTCACACTCGCTCGCCATCCAAACACACTCTAACACACACCCCCTCGCGGCTCGCCGGGTGTGATATATGTGCGTGGTTATCATGGGAAATAAACTGTTAAAAGTGGCAGAAATAGCCTTTTCACAGACTGGATGTGGAGTCATAAATGTGAGCGAGACGGCGGCGACGAAGGCGTCTCTGGGTCCTCAGCTGAGGTCTCAGCACGGCAGGAACAGTTGGGTTTATTTATGTGAGATTATACCCAGAATCCATCCGGCCAGAACCAGCCTGACCGACTCTCACTGAGGAGATCAGCACGGATATGTGACCAACAAACACTGGACCTTTTAACCAGGAGGCCCTGGTCTGTAGTCACGTGACTCGTTAGCATCGTCAGCCCCATGAGTCGACTCGTTAGTATTGCCTGCCCCGTGAGTCATTAGTATCGTCAGCCCCGTGAGTCGGGAGACGTTAGTCACATGAGTTGATAGTATTGTTAAACCCAGTGAGTCACGTGACTCGTTAGTATCATCAGAACCAGTGAGTCACGTGACTCGTTAGTATCATCAGAACCAGTGAGTCACGTGACTCGTTAGTATCGTCAGACCCAGTGAGTCACGTGACTCGTTAGTATCGTCAGACCCAGTGAGTCACGTGACTCGTTAGTATCGTCAGACCCAGTGAGTCACGTGACTCGTTAGTGTCGTCAGAACCAGTGAGTCACGTGACTCGTTAGTATCATCAGAACCAGTGAGTCACGTGACTCATTAGCACCGTCAGTCTGTTATAAAGAAATAACAGATCGTAGAATGCTGTGATTGACCAATCAGAATCGAGTATTCAACAAAGCCGTGTAATAAGCATATTTACCCTCTCCCATGTTGATAAGAGTATCAAATTTAAAACTTGACAAATCTCCCTTTAAGTTACATTTTGAACTGATTAAAAATGTGCGATTAATTTGCGATAAATTGCAATGAACTAAAGACAATCATGCGATTAATCTTGACTAAATATTTGAATCAGTTTACAGCCCAACAACCACATCTTACGGCCAAGATATTTCTACTATGTCAATAACATCTCCTTACCAGCACAATACTACTCGTTTATCTCAGAAACATCGATATCAGACGTGGTTACAGACGTGAAAACTAGCTGGCGTCAACGGGATGGAGTAGAGAACATACAGGAGGATGGTGGACTTTAATATTCGTACTAGTGCAATCATTTAAATCAGATATGAACCCGCTTTCATCTTTGTCCCCATTTAATCTCATCTCATTTTTACCCAAGAAGACCTTTCTTCTTCTTCTTCTCCTTCTTCTTCTGTAACCTGTGAAGAACATCCTGTTCCTCATTTCACTAATTCCTTCCCCAGAGGAAACGGGAACACGCTGTTTACGCTTTTAAACCATTCTAAATTCGGCGCCGTGCTCCGAGTCGCCGTCATATCGCGAGTAATTCAAGCAGCGCTGAAAGGGAAAACTTTACTTTCCTTACTGTAAGTCCAAGCAGCAGCATGTGTCACCTCAAGAAGCCAAAGATCTTACAAGCATTTCATCTCAAACTAAAGAAGACTGAGGTGAGGGTTACTGGTTAAAAATCCCCGTCTTAGCTAACGTCAGCTCCACCATGAGAGAGATGTCACGGTAGACGCCAGCTCTGTTTTCACCCCCTTCTCTGTTCAAAAGGCCATTTAGACATCATGTGTGTCCGTGGGGTGTGTTTAGTCTCCCGTAAAAGGTTCCTAAAATGAATCAATGGCCTCTGTGTGAAAACAGGAAGCCATTATGGAACAACTGACGGGCAGTAAACACGACCTGAGAGTGCTAGTTAAGGTGCTTCTGACTCCGTTAAATGACTCCAGAAACTGCTGTTCAGGTCTTCGTCATCGGCTGGTCACAACGTGCCTTAAAATGAGTGTTAGGAACCACGTTCAAAATGTACCTTAAGGGGAGATTTATTTATAAGTATTTAATACTCTTATCAACCCGGGAGTGGACAAATAAATAAAGTGTGCATGTCTGTAAAGGGGAGACTCGTGGGTACCCATAGGACACATTTACATTCACATATCTGGAGGTCAGAGGTCAAGGGACCGTTTTGAAAATGGCCATGACAGTTTTTCCTCGCCAAACTTTAGCTTGACTTCGTAGCGTTATTTAACCTCCTTCACTACAAGCTAGTATGACATGGTTGGTACCAATGGATTCATCAGGTTTTCTAGTTTCATATGATACCAGTATCTTCACTCTAGCTTTAACACTGAGCCCCCCCGAACGACCGATTGCGTTAATGCGTTAAAGAAATTAGTGGCGTTAAATTTGCGTTAACGTGTTATGATCGCGTTAACTTTGACAGCCCTAGTCTTATATTCTATACGTTTTAGAAAGTATTGTATACATTTCTAGATGATTAACATAGTTATAAAGGTAACACACAACATGGTATTATTTCCATTCAATTGTCAAGACAACTTTAATTTTGAAATGTCGCAAAAAATAAATGTGAATTGAGCGCGTTTCCATCAACTGGCTATCACCATCCTGGTTTTTAGCCGTCGCCATCTTGTTTTTTTGACGTCACCATCTTGGTTTTTAACTGTCAACATCTTGGTTTCTGGCTATCATCATCTTGGTTTTTGACCGTCGCCATCTTGGTTTTTAGCCGTCACCATCTTGGTTTTTGGCCATCACCTTCTTTAATTTTGGCCATTACCATCTTGGTTTTGGGCCGACGCCATCTTGGTTTTTGGCCGTCACCTTCTTTAATTTTGGCCATCACCATCTTGGTTTTTGGCCGTCACCATCTTTAATTTTGGCCATCACCATCTTGGTTTTGGGCCATCATCATTTTGGTTTTTGGCCATCACCATCTTGGTTTTTGGCCATCACGATCTTGGTTTTTGGCCGTTACAATCTTGGTTTTTAGCTGTCACCATCTTGGTTTTTGGCCATCACCATCTTGGTTTTTGGCCATCACCATCTTGGTTTTTGGCCGTTACAATCTTGGTTTTTAGCTGTCACCATCTTGGTTTTTGGCTGTCACCATCTTGGTTTTTAGCCGTCACCATCTTGGTTTTTGGCCGTCTCCATCTTTGTTTTTTGCCGTCGCCATCTTGGTTTTTAGCTGTTACCATCTTGGTTTTTGTCCGTCACCATCTTTGTTTTTGGCCATCGCCATCTTGGTTTTTGGCCGTCACCATCTTGATTTTTTGCTGTCGCCATCTTGGTTTTTGGCCGTCGCCATCTTGTTTTTACTAAATGAAAATCATGCTGTATTGAAGAAGACTTGAATCTGGCGATTGAGAGCATAAACTCATGTTTACAATGTTTACTGAGGGAATAAATCAAGTGAGAAGTAGACTCATTTTCTCATTGACTTCTATACAACCAGAGGAGTCGCCCCCTGCTGGCTGTTAGAAAGATTGCAGGTTTAAGGCACTCCTCATTGACTTCACTTCTCAGACCTGGAAGTTGTCGCCTGGATGAACATCAAGATTCAGGACCACTGGTCGCTTTAATGTCAAAGTTTAAGAAGCGATTTGTTTAAATGTCATCCTTGTTTAACCCAACTAAGCACACAAGAGATATAAAGATCAGTTTGTGTTCTGACTTTGAATCATTCTGTCATCTGTGACCTGTATTAGATCTCAACATCTCAAACTGGGCTAATCAGATGCACTTTTAAATGCTGCAAACATCTGCAAACATCCCATCAGAATAGGTTAAAAAACATCAATATGAGGCAGCACAGTTGGAGCACAGAGAGAGAGAGAGAGACTGGAAAGCTACAGGTATCTTTATATATGCAGAGAAACTAATTCCTAATTGCACTGTGTGATAGCAGTGTTTGAAGTCCTCTATAAATTCTTCAAAGGGAATTCTTAACAATGATGACGGCAGCAGAGCATCACGTCATCTCCTCCTCCCCAAAGCAACCGGAGCAACGAGCTCCTGCTGTCGTCTCCACGCCGTCTGTTCACGTCATCTTCGTGGACCACATGTCTGAAATCAGGTCGCAATGATCAGATCAATGTGTGTTAATGCTGACAAGAGTAAATAAGGTGTGTCACAAACAACAGGTTATAAAAAGATGGAAATTACAACACAACTTGTTCCATATTACAGTTTAATTAACGCCGACATAAGACTTTGAAAAGACTTTTAAAAGACTGAAGTCTGACAGCCTCTCACATCTAAAGACAAAGTGTCTGAAGATTTAGCAAAGACTGTGACTAACAACTCACGGGACTGATGATACTAATGACTCATAGGACTGATGGACGGCGTCTCAATATACGCTTCTTACATGCATAGTGTCCTTTCAAAATAAACTTCCGTTTTCAGATGAAGTTAGGTTTAGGCAACACAACCATTTAGTTAGAGTTAGGAAATGTCTTGGTGGATGTTAACTTCACTGACTAACGACGGTTGCTAACATGTTGCTAGTGGTCGCTGACATGTTGCTAGTGGTTGCTGACATGTTGCTAGTGGTTGCTGACTTGTTGCTAGTGATTGCTAACACGTTGCTAGTGGTTGCTGACTTGTTGCTAGTGGTTGCTGACTTGTTGCTAGTGGTTGCTAACACGTTGCTAGTGGTTGCTAACACGTTGCTAGTGGTTTCTGACATGTTGCTAGAGGTTGCTGACATGTTGCTAGTGGTTGCTAACACGTTGCTAGTGGTTTCTGACATGTTGCTAGTGGTTGCTGACATGTTGCTAGTGGTTGCTGACATGTTGCTAGAGGTTGCTGACTTGTTGCTAGTGGTCGCTAACATGTTGCTAGAGGTTGCTGACATGTTGCTAGTGGTTGCTGACATGTTGCTAGTGGTTGCTGACATGTTGCTAGTGGTTGCTGACATGTTGCTAGTGGTTGCTGACATGTTGCTAGTGGTTGCTGACATGTTGCTAGTGGTTGCTGACTTGTTGCTAGTGGTTGCTAACATGTTGCTAGAGGTTGCTGACTTGTTGCTAGTGGTTGCTGATGTTCACAGTAGTTGGCAGGGCATCAGTAAGGTTACTAGGATGATGAATGGGAGGCTGATTATTCCCTTTTTGTTGGTTTTACACTGTGTCACCACTCTACGACTGGCTGAAACCTGGACGAAGCTCCAAGTGTGTATTTCCCAGCAAGCAGAGTCAAAAAAAAAGAAAACCCTGACATAAAAACCAGCTGTTTTCTGTATTATTCATTTACTGCTTTTGGACAATTTCACCCACTTTATGTTCCCTGAATAAAAAACCCAAACCCTGACAGTGGTAGCGCCTCGTCTTACATCATAAAGCCCCAAAAAGATCACTTTTCATTTCAATTGCATTATAAATATATTTCTTAACGACCCGTATGCTTAAATGTAGGGCAGGGGCCGTTTCTTTAAAGATTAGACGTGTGGTCCATTAACTACACGGCTCCCTAAGCTGTTGCCTCAGATCAGACATGTCTGAGCGAACATCACTTCTTAATGCACTAGTCTTGTCGTCCACTGAGACACCTCAGTGGTGACGGAGCAGAGAGATCCGCATGACGACCAAAGGAGAACAGACCAATGAGATGACAGATGAGGGAACTGCGTCATGATGACAGGGAACTGGTCCGCATGAACACAGGGCGGAGGAAAGACTCAAGTATAAGTTACAAGACTGCAAAGAAAAAAATCATTACCCTTTACTCAAATAAAAGAATAAAAGTGTTGCATTCAAGTGTTTCCAAACTAAACTCTACTCTTTTTCGTGTTGTTTCTTGACGAGCACTTCTTGGCCAACTCGCTTGATCAGCGCCCCTCGGCATCGGAGACCGACGCACGTAGGCGCCCTTTTGCAACAGTATGTGACGAACCGGGCTTTCAACTAACTCCAAAGAGGGCGAATAAATCTTTGGATTAGGCTTGACACGGTAGTCGGTGTTAAGCCTGGGACACACCTGGAACGTCAGGAGCGCGTGGTGGCTGCGTTACTTGTTGTTTTTTATTTCGGACAGAATTCCTTCATTTGTTAACACAAGGCTTTTATTCTGAAATATGAGCAGTCAGTGCTGTGGAACATGCAGTGACTTAGAGAGCTCCATGAATGAATAAAATACCTCAAGCGTTTTTTCTGTGGACAGAATTCCTTCATTTGTTAACACAAGGCTTTTATTCTGAAATATGTGCCGGACAGTGTTGTACAACATGCAGTGACTTGGAGAGCTCCATGAATGAATATAATATGGGGTTTTAATTGTGGATTATTACTATTATTTACAAATTACCACACGTTTCTTAACCTTCCTCTGTCTAAAATTAATATAAATGACATTTATAATGAAATGAAATGGACATTAAAAGGCAAACTATGTAGAAAGAAAAGGCTGACAGCAGCAGCTGTAGCAGCAGACACGCAGCTGGTGTGAACACCCGACGCGTGAATCACGCAGCCACCACGCGGTCCTGACGTTCCTGGTGTGTCCCAGGCTTTACACAGTGTTCGGGCACACACTGATTACATTATGTACCCACCGCCCCCATCGTCGTTCAGTGTGTCAGTGTGCTGACTTGACTATGACTTGCCCCAAACTGCATGTGATTATCATAAAGTGGGCATGTCTGTAAAGGGGAGACTCGTGGGTACCCATAAAACCCATTTACATTCACTGATCTGGAGGTCAGAGGTCAAGGGACCCCTTTGAAAATAACCATGACAGTTTTTCCTCGCCAAAATATAGCATAAGTTTGGAGCGTTATTTAACCTCCTTCACGACGAGCTAGTATGACATGGTTGGTATCAAAACTGATTGCGATAATGTGTTATTATCGAGTTAACTTTGACAGCCCTATTCTATATATCCTACACACTCGGTCAAGGATTTCTCAAGGCCAGCCCAGTCCAACTAATTATTAATACCAGTGACGGTTCAGGGACAAAATAGTTCAGCAAAAGATCCCAAATTTAGTAGTAAATTAGTCTTAGTGCTGTGGCTTCATTGTGAATATAAAAGTCTAGACATGGATTGAAAATGTGCCAAATAACTAATGAGCCATTTATTAATAATACAAGTTTAAAGACATTTTAATGTGATGAGTTCAGACCGCAGCAGCAGTAATCTTATCTGTATGTCTGGTATTTTATAGCGGATGATCCTGATGAGTTATAGCCCACATATATATCAGGAAAACCGAGCAGCTCATGAATTAGTGGGAATCACTCGGTGACCCTGCGGTGTCCCTGCAGGCTCAGCGCTGCAGAGTCATGGCTGTTTTGGCACAGCCACCGAGCCAATTCATCACCGCCGCCGCTGCTGCTGCTGCTGCCGACGCCACATCAGAGGGAGAAGATAGATTTTGTTGTTGAGTGTGTGTGTGTCCTCGGGGTGACAGAGAGAAACACTATCTGGAAGTTTTAAGGGTGAATGGAGGCGGCGCGGTTCGCCATAAAACACAGCAGCTCCACATGTCGCGGCAGAATCTCGACAGACAATCTGGAGGAAGAAGCTGCAGGTTTCTAACGGTGAAGTCTAATAGATGAATAGAAACACTCATCTACTGGAGCTGATCTCTAGAGGTTAACGCTGAGGTGAACCCAGGTCAAAGCTCTGATCCTTTCACCAGATAAATCCATCAGCCATGACGGCAAAATCAAAAAGACTTAAACAGAAGATTGACGCCCATTTTAGCGTTTCAGATATTCAAAAATAAAATGCAGCGTCCCTACATCTGATCTCCTGTCTCATAGCTTTCATTCACTTGCATGTTTTTAATGTCAGAATCGATATATTTGCTTCATCTGAGTCTATGTGGAGGTAGAAGGAAGCTTTTATTGTTGTAGCCTGAGTAACGTGACATCGTATCCGTTCCGTATCCGTCAACCAAAACAAACCTCAGAAAGTAGTAAACGTTGGAGGGTCAGCGTGGATACGACCTGCAACCTCCCATGTTAAATCCAGTGTGGTAAACACTACACATCCAGTAAAGGATGGAAACACTTTGGGTTTCACACATTGACAGGAAAAGCAGAGCTAGATATCACGGCTAAAGCTGCATGCTAACTTCTAAAAAGAAGGCCAAAATATGTCCCAAAAGAAATCCAAAAAATGTCTGAAATATGTTCAAACAAAAGTCCGAAACACGTCTGAAAAATGTGCAAAAAAAAAATGTCCCCAAAAAAAATATCGGGAAAAAAGTGTAAAAACGTCAGCAGGAAACGTTATCATATGGCAGTAACGTGGCGGTCGAGCCGCCGGTCGACGCTCTCGTCTCCGTGGTCAAATGGGCCGACGCTACGACTGTAGAGCACCCAGATACTGACATTTCTGTTCTCTGCATTGAAACGGCCCCGATGGAGCTGACCATGATGGAGAAAGAGAACGGAGCTGACGGGAGAGCTAGAGACCACCTTGGAGAAGTTACAGGAAGTAGACACGTGGGACTACGTCTGGTTTTCAAAATAAGGTGTTAACAAAGGGAACTGTGTCTACAAAATACATCTATGGAAATAATATTGATGGATTATATTCACTAAAAGTATAAAACATTACATGTCCCTTATAAATTAAAAAGAAAATACCACTAATTTATGAGGGAAATTCTTTGCTTTTTGGGTTGCTGGATAAAAATGTAATAAATACTTTCTGACAATGACTGATATATTTGACTTCAGGACATCTCTGATACATGCTGAAAATCAAACATTTTTACTGCATTAATGTAGATATTTTCCAAAGTAAAAGTCCCAAAAAGTGTATGATTCAACTTTTTCCCATGGTCTAGTGTTAAAAAAGTTAACAAAAATCACAATAAAGTATCGAATCACAATACATATCGAATCGTCACCAAGACCAACTACATCAACATGTGTAAAACACAGCAGCATGTTTCGCTGCGATTTGTAGTTAATGAGCTAAAACATGCAGAACCACTGGTTCAGCCCTTTATAACCTTGTCTGCGTGACACGTGGCCTCACTTATGGAAATGCAATGTATGCACCACCATATATTAAATACACATTAAACATAGACTCTGACCTTCTGCTTAATGCCGTTCATCCTCTGCATCCACTGCTACCCGCTGAGGGTCGTTCTTTACTGGAGCTGAGGATGTGATGATGCAGATCACACTTTGACTTTAAGACTAATTTAAAGGGATTGTTTGTAACTTCTTACACGTATAAATCATTGTGGGTCGGTGTCCCATGCGCGCTCCCGTGTGTCTACGCTGTTCAGACTCAGACTCCAACACAAACTCCAGTGCTTCACCAAAACCTCTTGGTTGTATCTAGTGAAGCCCGTCTGTTAAACAGTGTTGGCCGCGGTCAGAGGACGCGGGGGAGACCGTAGCTTTGGTCTCCAGGACCGGAGTCTCTGCTGTACTCTGCTCCTCTGCCTGCCTTCACTCACACACCGCGCTCCTTCTCACTATTTCACTCCACTCTCACGTGCATGCTGCTCACTCCACCCTGCAGAAGAGTTAGTTTAGCTCTGAGAATATTTAGTGAATGTTCAGTGGACGTTTGGTCAGAAATAACTGCTGCAGCTCCTCCAGACCAACAGAGGTTTCCCATGTCTCGTGAAGTGACGGGGCTCCGCAGAGAGAAACGTTATCGTCTCCGACCAAAACTCCGGTGTCTCCCCCGTTCCCTCCGGCCGCGGTCAGGAGGCTGAGGCGGGAAAAGCCAACACTAGGATCAGCAACAGGACGCTGACTTTAGTTGACTTAACGGACACAGGTGAAGCTGTTAACAAGACATTTAGGATTCTTACAAACAGTCCCCTTAAGACCTTGGCTCTGACAACCACTGGGTTCGATCTATTCTTTGGAGGGTTTAATCATGTGTAGTCTATTTTATTGAATATTTGGTCATTCTTGGTGTGTAGCTGCTGTGTTTTTTCTTTAATAACTGTTTTTATACTACAACGTGTAATTCATTTAATTTAGTAGCAACGTAATCAATATTTAATGATAAATCACAGCAGCTCAGTGTTGTGCTTCAAACTAATGAGTGTTTCCCTTCTTTGCTCTTACGAGGTCTTCAGTCAGACTTTAATTGGTTTCTGCTCTTTAAGTTTCCAGCTGCGTCTCTTCTCGTTCTGCCGTTTTTTGTTTTGACTCCTGCTTCCTGTTTCTCTGATGAAACATGAATCTACGATGTGCTCTGACCACACACACACACACACACACACACACACACATCTTTCACAATCAATTAACTCCTCCCGTGAACGTCTGCTCACTGGAGATTGCTGCTTTAATTTCACGTACCTTTAATGAGTACGGGATTATAATGTGTTAGTACAAGTCGTTCCTGTGTTGATCCTGTATTAATGTGGTAGAGAAGCAGCCTGATGAGACCCTCAGTGCGGACCGGTGGTTCCTTACTATCATCACAGAAAAGCTGAGACCCGCCCCCCTTTTATTGACATTATCACCCTTAAAGAAAATCACAAATCCTCAATTTTAATAAGGTGATTCAGAGTATATATATATATATATATATATATATATAATATTTCATTATATGAAACCCAACCTAATCGCGATTAATCGCAAATTAATCACACATTTGTATCTGATCAAAATGAACCTTAAAGGGAGATTTGTCAAGTATTTAATCCTCTTATCAACATGGGAGTGGACAAATATGCTGCTTTATACAAATGTATATAATATATTTATTATTGTAAATCAATTAACAACACAAAACAATGACAGATATTGTCCAGAAACCCTCACAGGTACTGCATTTAGCATAAAACAATACGCTCAGATCATAACATGGCAAACTGCAGCCCAACAGGCAACAACAGCTGTCAGTGTGTCAGTGTGCTGACTTGACTATGACTTGCCCCAAACTGCATGTGATTATCATAAAGTGGGCATGTCTGTAAAGGGGAGACTCGTGGGTACCCATAGAACCCATTTACATTCACTGATCTGGAGGTCAGAGGTCAAGGGACCCCTTTGAAAATGGACATGACATTTTTTCCTCGTCAAAATGTAGTGTAACTTCGTAGCGTTATTCAACTTCCTTTACAACAAGCTAGTATGACATGGTTGGTACCGATGACTTCATCAGGTTTTCTAGTTTCATATGATACCAGTATCTTCACTCTAGCTTTAACACTGAGCCGCTACAACCTAAAAATCACAAGTTGCGTCAAAGAGATCAGTGGCGCTAAAAGGAAGTTGCGTTAATGCGTTATTAGCGCGTTAACTTTGACAGCCCTGATGCCTTAGATTATCATTTTGCTTTTACATTTACATGCATGATTTCCCCTTTTATATATATATATACATGTTTTATGAGCATTGTTGAGACCAAAGATTTTATTGCCAATTACTGCTTTGTTTGAATTGACACTAAACACTGAAGTTGCCAAAACTGCAATAACTGACCACTTTATGTATGTAACAAAGCAAAAGTGAGCATGGCTCACGCCAAAGGTTTTGCCATTTTGAAACTAATAGAAGTAGTCTATTGAGCACGATCTAGCTTGTTATTAGCCCACCTTCCTCAAGTCCAAGGGGAATTCACAAAAGGCACAACTAGACCACACTGTCAACCATCAGACCAAATGTGAAGTTCCAAAGTTAAATACTTTCCGAGTTTTTCTCCGGAAACGAAAGCGTGACACGCAAACGGACGGAAGGACGGACGGAGCGCTATATACCCCCGACTACGTTGTCGTGGGGGTATAATAATAATAATAATAATATGTATATTATATCTATACAATATATGTATACATGTAGAGCTGCAACAATTGGTAGATTCATTGATCGACAAAATCTAATCAGTAACGATTGTGATAAAAAAATAATAGTTTTGGTGATTTTTTAAGCAGAAATGTGAAACATCACAACAAACTGGTTGAAGTAGTTGATGGTAAACTGAAGTGCTGGTGTCATCACTACATCATCCCAGAGTCTCACTCGGGCTGAATTCAACCTAAATCCTCGGGGAGTTTTACATCAAGAGTTTCTGCAAAATGTTTGACCTCAATAGATAAAAAACTCAACGAGCCCCCGAGCGTCACTGAAAATAATAAGTCTGATTCTGGGAATTTAAAATAACCCTCCTCCTCCTCCTCCTCCTCCTCCTCCTCCTCCTCTTCCTCTTCCTCCTCCTCCTCCTCCTCCTCCTCCTCAGTGAAGACACAGCAACAGCTTCACATGAAGACGTGTTTACATCCGAGTTCAGCAGCAGTTCAGCTTCACGTGAAAGTCGCAGGTTTCATCACTTCAGCACATCAAACATGTGAGAGCAGCAGCAGCTTCGTAAACACTCCTGGCAGAAACGATGCAACTTTAAAAACACTCTGAATCATCACAATTTGTCCGCCGCCACCGCCACCGCCACCGCCACCGCCGCCGGCAACTAAACGCATCAATCAGCCAGCAGCTCGTGCTGGTAGCAGCAACAACACAATGAACATGTGAAGAAATGGAAAAGAAGAGCATCCATCAAGCTGGGCTGCGTCTAAAACGCAGATTAAATGCTGAAACAAGAGCTGAGATCGACTGCGTGAACATGTGATGTGAATCTTATTCTTTAGGTTGTTTACCTCTCACTCATGTTTATTGATTATTTATTTATTTATCCATTTCTTTTTTGTCAATTTGTACCAACTAGACCAACAAGAGGAGTCCCAACAGGAAGCAAAGATCAGTGGGAATTAATAACCAAATTCATCTTAATGTCTTTAATACCCACTTTATGATTCACATTAGTTTCAAACTGTAAGAACCAAAAAAATCTGGTTTTGCAGACGATAGAGGATTTTATATGCAAAAGGATGTGCTTTTATTTTGAAATAAAATGTCTTAAATACTTTTAACATATTGTACGACATATTAAACATATTAATTAGTGAGCTAACCCCTCAACAATATTACTTTATTATACGGCTGCGACAAACAATTACTTTCATTGTCCATTAATCTGTTGATTATTTTCTCGATTAACTCAAACTGCGACCTTTCCTAAAGCTAACTAAGTAGTTTTTGTCACGTAACTTCCGTACTTAAGTTATGCGACTCCCGGTGTTATTTTAACCCAAGCTGTGATCTTTTCCTAAACCTAAATAAGTAAGTTCTGTCACGTAACTTCCGTACTTAAATTACGCCAATTATGGAGTTATTTTAACGCAAACCACGATCTTTTCCTAAACCTAACTAAGTAGTTTTTGTCACATAACTTCCGTACTTAAGTTACACCACTTCCTGTGTTATTTTAACACAAACCGTGATCTTTTCCTAAGCCTAACTAAGTAGTTTTGTTGCCTAAGCTTAATCAAGTCGATCTATTCCTTAACCTGAATTAGTAGTTTTATTTTGAAAAGACAGGAGTGGAAATTGACACGTGCGTCATGTGTTGCCGGACATTCGTAGGAAAACACACTAAAAATACGTTGCTGAAAGTCGTGCTGAGCATCATGAAAAAAAAAGGAAATTCCTGTCTATGAATCAAATAGATACAATTTTGTGACTATTTCACAAACAACCAGGAGACTGTAATGAATCAACTCATTTCTCAGTAGGTGTCTGAATCATGAATACAGCCTCTGAGTAACAACGGAGGAAATAAACGGCCCAGGTATGTTGTTGTGCTTTGACACCACAGATTCCTCGCTGCTGTTATTCTGCAAACTCATACTGCTGACACATTCCTCTGCAGCACCAAAAACATCCAAACGATGATATATGGGATGGAAGCACCGCTGCGTTTGGCATTTTAGTTTCCATGGCGACTGAAAGACGGCAGGCTGAGAAAAAAAAAAAAAAAGCAAAACATTTTGGCCATTATCCGCCCGCCCTGCAGCCATTGTTGGAGCAGAGAGCTGCTCGCTATACGACGAGAGTAAACACGGTGATTAGTTCTTTTTACTGGAATGGAAGAAGCAGACTGCTGCTGGTTTCACTCAACTCTCTGATCCTCTAAAGGAAACTGTCACAAACCTGCATCTGCATCTCTATTTGTGGAATGAATAAAATGTCTTCTGAAGGTGTGACTGATCCGTCTTCCTGTTGATGGTTGTCGTGCCTTTTGATGATCACAATACTCAGTTAACCCTTGTTGTGTTAATTTGCCGTCATTTCTAAATATGATTGCCGGTTTTTATCCCCCCCAGACGCTGCAGGCTGAAGTCGCAGCTGATGAGCAAATCTGCTCAGAGATGAAAGTGTTTTCTGCCTCTCGGTGTAGAGCGACTGTAAAAGCAGAGAAAGAGCATGATGAGCTCCTCGCTGTGCTGCAGAGACACATCAACGACTACGAAGAGAAGTGATTTCTACCCGTTAAAGAGGCGGTTTTTCTTTGCCACTGTAGCACAGTAGTCACAAAATGTTATGTATTGATCCGTGTACACTCGGATTTACGGACATTTCCTTCAACTCTAAAAGGGAAATTACCGTTGATGTACAGGATGTCCTCCGTACCATTCACAGACACTTCTGTAAATCCTGAAACAGAAAATACAGTATCAAACTTTAAATTTGCTGGGTTCATTTGGTGGACATGGGACAACGTAACAAGAATTTGCCACGTTGCCAGTCAGCTTACTAGCAGGCCCAAAGCTTGGAGGGGTGAAGACATTTGTAGCTGAGGCTAAAACTGGGGCTAGCACTGATATGCAAACTGTGTCTGCCTTCCACTAACGTCTCAGTAACGTTAACGGTAAAACGTAATGAACTTGCCCGTTAACTTGGTAACAGGCGTTAGCCAGTTAGCCAAATAGCAGGCCAAACCTCTCCATTTTGGATGGAGACAGGCACGAATGCTAGCATTTCGGTACATTATTGCTTAAATTACAATACCAAACTGGCGATCGAGTCCCCGAACGAGTCAGCAAATATTCCCGGCGTATCAGCTAACGGTAACAGTAGACACAGGTTAACTTAACGTAACGTACACAAAAGCTGAACAACTCTTTCCAACTTTAACAAAACTGAGCTGACGTGAAGTCAGTTAACACAAATCATTTTAGTCAGCCATTAATAGTTGACTTTTTATTACAGAAGTGAGGAAGGTTACTTGAAATCCCACGCTTCAGCAAAAGTTGACCTGTGATGGCGTCAGTCCCTCTGCTCTCCGACACTTTTCGTGCTCGTAGCAGAGAATCTTGTTCACGGCATTATTTAAAATTAAAGCTGCGAGCAGCGATGAACGGGCCCTCGCCCCTCCTTGCGTGCGGGGGGTACTGGCGGGGCGCTGGCGGGGCGCTGGCGGGACGCTGACCGACGCGGCCAGGCACAGTGAAACCAAAACTCTGACGAGCACCATGATGCCTGGACCCAAGACTCTACGACAAACGGTTCACGAGTTATGAAAGGGGGCGTGGCTAATGTGTAGGGGGCGGGGATAACAATACCGACTTAACAGGCACTCTCTGCTGAGTGATATGACACCTCCCACAAGACTCTACGACAAATGGTTCATGAGTTATGAAAGGGGGCGTGGCTAATGGCTGACTTCCTGTTGAGTTTTGGGCATACCTCCAAGAGGCTTTTTTGTGCGTCTCCACATTCTACATGTGTCTGCCAAATTTCATACTTGTAGGTGAAACCGGAGCCCGGGGCTCAATTTTTCCATTTTTTTTAGGGGGCGCTAGCGAGTCATTTTGCAACAGCCGAGTCCGAGACCCTTAAAATATCACATTTTTCACCGCGTCTGATAAGCGTGCCAAGTCTAACAACTTTTGGGGCATGCTAAGGTCATCAAAAAGGCGATTCATTTGAGAGAAAAGAAAAAGAAGAAACACTGCAGTTTCAATAGGGCCTACGCTGGCCCGGCGTTGTCGGTGCTCGGGCCCTAAGTATGGGTGAAATACCTGTGAAAAATTGATACAGATAATTCCTTCATATTAACGCGGTACATTTGCCCGTATTTTTACGGACTTTTCTTCGAGTGCACGTAGACACGAATGTCACATTTTTTCCGTGATGGTCAGCCCGAAATCAATTCGTATTTGTAATCCCTGTATTTGTAATTTGTAAACCCTTGTGAACCGGGAAGTATAAAGAGCGACGAACGCCAAAGCTAAAAATCGTGAACGCGATTAGTATTCGATGAATTGTGCAGCACTAGCATCAGGAGTGAATTGTGGCGTTATACCATTAAACTGTTTTTCGCCAGTTTAGTGTTCAGGATTTTTTAGGGAGCAGCCGAAAGAAGAAGCGAAGTATCTGAAGTGTCCCTCCACTGTGCAGCATGTTGTCTCAGGATGACTGTAAAACCCCGACGCTTCACTTGATTCACAGAGAGACAAAGCTCTCAAGGTTGTTCTCACCGAGTCCGAACCGACCCGGAGGAGCATAAAGCTCTCAGCTGTGCTCCGGCTCAGACTGCAGACTCATTGCTGAGGGAGTCTGGGACTCGTCGTGACAGCGCGAGGCTTTTAAACCCGTCAGAGACTCAGTCACTTTCTTATTTACAGTGTTGTTATTCCATACGTTCTCAGCTGCAGGGTGTATTTCATGCTATGAGTTTATGTGTTGCATCCCACAGTGGAGCAGGAATAAATCAATCTCTCATCGTCTGGTTTAGAGAATCTCTTCACAGTCTTATTCCAGAGCTCCAGATCAACTGCAGCAGCATCGTCATAGTAACTGATTCCAGTAGCGGAGCTCAGGACGCGCTCTTTGTTCCATCGACTTCCTGTCAGCTCGCCTCGACCCCGAACAACCGCTCACCAGGTTGGACCTCGGCTGACAGATTTATCATTCAGGATCTACGTGTTCTGGGCTGTCTGATGAATCGATTAGCTTCAACTCATCCAGTTTGTTTAAACTTTGTTTTCAGGTCACAGAGTCTGACCAAAGAGGAGAGAGGCAAAGACACAAAACTCTGTGTTTTTGGTGGCGTTAGCAGATTCTAACCGAACGTTGCACACTGTTAGCGGAGCTGAGGAGAATAACGGCACTCGCGAGCGTGCATGACATCACATCCATTGGATTTCCCAAGAAAAAACCCATCCTGCATTCTTCACATTATAAGCAGTCTACAGGCTGAGAGAGGAAACCCAGAAAGTCACATAAGGTCTCATTTTTTGGGTTACATCCTGCTCACAAATGTCCGGAAAAAAATCTGAAAAATGTCCTAAAAAGGTAAAAAAAAAAAAAAAAAAGTCTGAAAAATGTTTGACAAATCGAAAAAACAGCCGCTGCCGCCATTATGGACTGTAAACACTTATTATATTTATAATATTGTATTGTTCAACACAGGCCATTTCGGTAGAATATGACAATAGAAATAATTTTGTTTTCCTTTTGTACAACTCTTTGTAGACGGACGTTTTACTGGCGTCTGGTAGTCGCTTTCAGTCCAAGATGTCGGAAGCGTAGCTCTGCTGCTGGGCACTGACGTTGCAATGGAACGAATAATTGGCTTTCGCTTCTTATTAATATAGGTTCTTTGGTCCGACGGTATTTTGTACACAGCTGTTAGACGTGAAGTCAGATCCGTCACGGCCTCTTAAAGTTTAACGTTGCACAAACACAACACAGCAGATATTTTTAGTTTTTTCTTCATCAGTTTGTTCAAACATTTAAGACATTTAATCTTGTTTTCAAGCGTTGCTTTTAGCGCCATAAAACCTCTGAGGGTGGAGGGTTTAAAGGAAGGGTGGGTAGTGTAAACACTAGAGAACCTGATGAATCCATCGGTACCAACCAGGTCAGACTAGCTTGTCGTGAAGGAGGTTAGATAACGCTCCAAACTTACACTACATTATGGAGAGGAAAAACTGTCATGGCCATTTTCAAAGGGGTCCCTTGACCTCTGACCTCCAGATCAGTGAATGTAAATGGGTTCTCTGGGTACCCACGAGTCTCCCCTTTACAGACATGCCCACTTTATGATCATCACATGCAGTTTGGGGCAAGTCATAGTCCAGTCAGCACACTGACACACTGACAGCTGTTGTTGCTGTTGGGCTGCAGTTTGACATGTTATGATTGGAGCATATTGTTTTATGCTAAATGCAGTACCTGTGAGGGTTTCTGATCAATATCTGTCATTGTTTTGTGTTGATAATTGATTTACAATAATACATATATACATACATTTGCATAAAGCAGCATGTTTGTCCTCTCCCATGTTGATAAGAGTATTAAATACTTGACAAATCTCCTTTTAAAGTTCATTTAGAACAGATAAAAAAAATGTGCGATTAATCGCGATTAACTATTTGAATCGATTGACAGCCCCTTAGAGCTAGTGTTACGATGTGAAAATATCTCCTTCAAACAACTGGATTTATTCAAGTTTCTCGACAAAAACTACACTTTACAAGATTACATTTGAACACATCATGATAATGTTGTAATTTACCTTCGCCCAATACTCATTTTTACTGAACAGAGCTTGAATGCACCATGATGTACACCATATAACATTATCAGGGGTGCGTCCCCTCAGGTTTAGCAGTAGTAGCGCCATGCTTTGAACTTAACTATTCACTATTTAGATTATTAGATATATATTATTAGATATAGATTAACTATTTTAATCAATTGACAGCTGTAGTTTAAATCTGTTTAAAAGTGTGACCGTAATGCAGGAGAAAATATGTTTCCCTCGAGACGTAACTGAGAAGTTTATTTGTATGGGAACATCATTTTGTAGGCGACGGGTTGCACTGACAAACCTGCCAATAGGAGGTGAGTGATATATCTGTAGGTATGAGGAAAGTAAATATGACGCCTACCAATTCAAATAACCTGAAACAAGATGGTTTCAGTTTACTCTGAAAAGGTCAAACGATCATCTGACTTTCCAAACTCAACAACCTGGCAGTGTTTGTCCAGCTGTGTGGAGCCGAGACAGCGAACAGGAAGTAAACTCCTCTCCTTTTTCATTCTTCACCATTACCGCAGCACTACGACCAGTTTCAAGGAGAGACCGGGACTGAAAGTGTGCACCGTCATCCATCATGTGTGTCTCTCTCCTCTCCATGACGGCGAGCTTTTCACCTTCAGGAGCAGCGGTTCAGGACAACTGTAAACCACGTGTGTTCAGTCAGACCTTAACCCTTTAGTCACATAGTTCTGCACAGTAAAGTATGCCAGCATATCAGGCAGGAATAATCATGGCTGCAAAGTAGAAGTAGTAGAAGAAGAGACACTGCAGACATTAAAACTACATGTACGTACAGGTATGTGTGAATATAAGATATATTGAGATTATCTCTCGACTCCTTTCTATCGAAGCTCTTCAGGGCGCCAGCAGCAAGGAAACAAAGTTCAATGATTTCACAAAAACCACCTGCGAGTGCTCGTCCTACTTCCACGCAGATCCAGACACGTACTGCATTTTAATTCTCAGAGTAAAAGAGTTCACAGTGACGCAGGAGGAACGGGGCGGTCGGTTGGTTGCGAGAAGTCGCTCTTTAAGTAGAGGATCACAGGGTCGATATGGAAGATGACAAAATAAATGAATAAATAAATTTAAAAAATGACTCGATAAATGAATTAATATGTCATTAAATGTAGCAAAAATAATATTAAAAATTAATAAATTAATTGATATTTATGTTTTAATTTGCTTCTTTATTTATTTATCTTTGTTTTAATTCCCTTATTTATTTACTCTTCTGTTTAATTTTCCCTTTTATACATAGATAGACAGATAAATACATACATTTAAAAATAAATTAAAAAATAAAAAATAAATTAAAAATAAATCTAAAAATATGTAAATAATAAATGCAAAAATGAATAAGCAAACAACAAATAAAATAAATACATATATTTAAAAATGAATAGAAACATATACATAAATAAATAAAAGGGAAAATTAAACAGAAGAGTAAATAAATAAAGAAGCACAAAACAGAAATATCAGTTCATCTATTTATGTTTATATGTAGAGACAGATTGTTTCAAACTTCTGCCAAAACCATAAAAATCTGTAAAAAAAACCAAACTTTTTAAGCAAGCCTTGAAAAATCCAAATCCAAACTGCATTTCTTAGGATTTTGTTGGAAATCTGTGATTTCTGACAGAAACTATGAGCTTACAAAATTGTCGAAACCAATAATTTGTTTTATTCAGGCGATTTTAAAGATATTTCGGTCAAGTGGGACACAACCGAACTTTTATCTGCACATGTTGCCGACATCACCACAGAAACATGCGAAGGGCAGTTAGAGAGAAAGTTCATTCTGCTATTTCAGGCGTCTCCTCCCTCCAAGGACACATCTTACAAAAGGTGAGTCCTTCAGGACACCGAGGACCAGCAGGCAGAACCGGGACCTCCTCCCCAAATAGGTGCTGTAAAGCTCGCTGTAAAGCTGCGGCCGCGAGCCACCTTCGCCCCGAGCCTTTCCAAGCCGACCTATAGCCGGTCGCGGCGCACCACCTCGTCTGCGGGACTCCCCAGCCTGACGTGTGTCGCTCACACCCTCCAGCTGGCTGTTAACGAGGGGCTTTTGGCACAGAGAAGTACTCGTATCGGTACTCGGTATCGGCGAGTACATAAATGTAAGTACTTGTACTCGGTCTGAAATAAAGTGGTATCGGTGCATCCCTAGGCTCGAGTTGTAGCCAACGGAAACACCTGGTCTCTTGATTTTGTCCGACTGGACAGACCTCATAGGGCAGAGCTCATAGGGCAGTTTTAAGATGTCTCATAGTGTGACAGCTTATCGGACCATATATCCATGTAAATAATGATTATTCATAACACTCTAACAGGACTAAGTGTGGAGTCTTCACGTCTTTTTCATGTCACTTTTTCAATGGATCTTGGGACATTAAAGGTCTCAACGGATGCACCGAAATATCCACCACATGCAGGAAAAAGAAACGTGTATTTCTTCAACAGATATAAATCATAGAAATTA
This sequence comes from Sebastiscus albofasciatus, assembly GCA_916701655.1. Classification (NCBI taxonomy): domain Eukaryota; kingdom Metazoa; phylum Chordata; class Actinopteri; order Perciformes; family Sebastidae; genus Sebastiscus; species Sebastiscus albofasciatus. The sequence goes on along the minus strand of CAKAOI010053175.1, from coordinate 2,663 downwards.
CCAATCCCACAACTGTTGCAGTGAACCAGAAGTTCAGCTCCTCACAAAATTCTCAGAATGCATGACTGTAAAAGTGCCTTTTACTGGCTGACGGAGGGATAAACACAGCTGCTGCTCGTTAAATTAATTACAAGGAAGTCGGATGTAGGTGTTCCAATAAACAGCATCGATAATAATAATAATAATTATTATTATTATTATTATTATATAAGACTGAGAACTGACAAAACCTGCTGATTATTTTCACCAGCTGCAGCTGTGCACACTGCTGACACATCTGTGGCTTCATGCAGACACAGAGTGAGCGTGGAATATTAAAAACATCATTTATAAATAAATCAATACCGTTTCATCTTCATAGATATTAAACTGTGCTTACGATGGATTTGTTGTTATACATGATTTTTACAGTACAGCTCACCTGCAGCGCCTGATAAAACTTGATCATAATTGAATCTGCATGACGTTATAGTTAGTAAATTCGTTTTTATTTCCATGTCATGCAAAACATTTGATCCATCCCACATGTTTGTTTTTACAAGATCTCCCATGAGGTCTCCAAACTACGCTTTGTCACGAAAACACGTGAAAATTACACGCTAAATGGCGTGATATCATACATGAGACACATTGCTGATGTTGCTGTTGGCATGTGTGTTCACAAAAACAGCCTGTTTCCACCAGTTTCAACACTCTTTTTTTACTATTTATTCTTCTTGGTGCAACAACAACTTTGCTCCGTGTTGCAAATGCAACTCATGGAGTGAGTTCCTGTTGTTCCAGGCGACCCCCAGGTTTACCATCAACCCATGTCTCGCGCTCTCATTGGCTGTAGCTCGTGGCCTGGAGTCCCCGATGTAGTGCACGCTGTAGTCGCACACATACGCTCTGTCAGCGCAGCGTGACTTCAGCGAGTTTCTGACCGACTGTGTTGTCGGTGGCGTTACAGCTGTGAACGTAGGTGTAGCAGAGAGTGTGTACAGTTTATTTGTCGGTGAATAAATGCCACGAGGTTACAACTCCTCCTCAAGCCATGGATGAATTAAAAGAAGTGGATCCAGCGTTGGAGGCGGGGCTCCGTTCATTCCTAGTTTCTCAGTGGCGCATGAAGCCTAAATGGCTCGACTTCCGTCTGGAAAAGTACCCGGATCTTGGCGGAGTGGCGTCCGTTCGGTCACATTACTTGGTCACGGGGTCCCAACGTCACGCCGTCGTCACGGCTTGACGCTCCAGCCTCGATCTGGGTCTCATTCACATGAACGGAGGAAGAAATAACTCAGCTATTAGTGCGTTTTACAACTTTAAAAACTACATTTTTGAAATGAGGGCTATTAGAGTGTTCAAACTGGGGAGTTGATTCACCTCAAAAACAATTATCCGCTGAGTTACAGACGTCTCTTTCTCAGTGTAAGTCTACAGGAAAAAGTCTTTTTGGGTCCGATGGGACGAGCCAACGCTGATTAGCCTCTGGTCTGGCACTTTGTTTGGGATTTCCAAAAACTGTCGGGTTGCGGAAAATCAGGTCTAAAGCTATGAGCTACTTGGGATATAACTAATTTCACCTCATTCAGTCTTAGGTTTTACATGTGGTCATTGTCATATTACGCGATTTTAATAAAATCTGATCAAAATATAGACGAGTCTGTCAGAATGATTAACTGTCCGTGTCCAGGAAGCTGCGAGACGGATATTAAAAAGTGTTTTAGATGCATTTCTTTTCATATAATCCTGGCAGGTTGCTTCATTTTTCTTTTTGAATTGTATTAATAAAAGTGACAGTTATGACACAGCTGGTTTTATCAGCTATTTAAGGAGAATATTCCAGGCCACAATCAAGATCAAATTATTCTTTATCTGGGACATTTTTTTGTAGTGTGAAGCCCTCGGGGGGGGGGAGAGTCAGCGTGACGCCGTTAGCAGCTTAACACTTGTTCTTTTTTCTCCCGGCGAGGCGAGGCGAGGCGAGGCGATCGCTCAGCGTTTCCTCAGCCATCAATACGCTGCGCTAATCTGTTCCAATATCACCAGAGCTCCTCGCCGTCCAACTCACTAAGCAGGAAGTGGAGATGTTAGACTGAGAAAGTGTGTGTGTGTGTGTGTGTGTGTGTGTGTGTGTGTGTGTGTGTGGGCCTGAGGCAGGGAGAAGGAGATACAGGCTGTTTAACGGTGAGTTAAACATAATAAAGAGGACGACAGACGGAGATCAGGTGGACACGACTGGCTGCACGTCATCATAATGAAGTCATTTATACAACCAGCCTGAAACATGAAGTGAACTGGTGGAGCAGCGGTCCGATCTGGTGAACCAAACTCTGTATTTACTGCAACACACAGACCACGCGCAATGTTTAGAGGAAATGTTATTGGTATCTCAAATGACTAAGTAGAAAGTAAAGACCACTTCTTATCTCCAATTATAAGCAGAGATAACAAAGACTAACCCAGTAGCACAAAGATTAACCCAGTAGCACAAAGACTAACCCAGTAGCACAAAGATTAACCCAGTAGCACAAAGACTAACCCAGTAGCACAAAGACTAACCCAGTAACACAAAGACTAACCCAGTAGCACAAAGACTAACCCAGTAGCACAAAGACTAACCCAGTAGCACAAAGACTAACCCAGTAACACAAAGACTAACCCAGTAACACAAAGACTAACCC
>CAKAOI010053174.1:0-21197 GCA_916701655.1 Sebastiscus albofasciatus | reverse complement strand
TGTGTGTGTGTGTGTGGCCTTGTGTCTGCAGTGAGATAGTTGATATATCTGCGTCTAGACACTGAATCAATACACCCTCCACCACCCCTACCACACACACACACACACACACACACACACACACACACACACACACACACGCAGTATGTCTGTTTTCTTCTTCTTTTTTGCAGATGTAATAAAACCTGTATGACTAGAATGAAAGTGAAAGTTATAAAAAAAAAAAAACACAAGAACACAAAATAGAACTTTCTTGACTTTCTTGATATGACAACTTTTAACATGCCCTTTTTCTTTCCAAAAAGGGACAAATCTATGGATACAAGTATTCAGATCCTTTACTTAAAGGACCACTGTGTAACATTTAGGCAGATCATTGGCAGAAATGCAATATAACAGTAATAACTATGTTTTCATTAGTGTATAATCACCTGAAAATAAGAATGGTTGTATTTTCGTTACTTTAGAATGAGCTGTTTAGATCTACATAGGGAGCAGGTCCTCTTCGTGGAGGCGGCCGCCATGTTACAGTAGCCGAGAACGGACAAACCAAACACTGTTAATGTTTCCTGCTTGGGCCGGAGTCGATAACGTTACTCGCTCCCTTCACTGCCGCTCTCTCTCTCTTGCTTCACCACTCACTTCCCACATACACACACACACTCTACACACTCTACACACTGGCTCTGCTCCAAATGGCTCTAGAGAGAGACATTTGCGTTTTTGCGTCGGCCAACGTAGCTCTCCAACACGCCTGGCATTTTTAATGTGCATTATACTTTTTTATGTCATAAAGAAGGCCTTAATCTATAACTTAATCTTTGTTTGTTTTAAATATCTGACACATTTTTAAGAAAATATGAAGAATGTTGCTGTATAACAGGAATGACCCTTTTGTCAATCGACTCATTGATTAATCAATTAATCATTGTTTTATGTAAAAAAAGAAAAAAATGTTTAAAGTAACTAAAGCTGTCAGATAAATACAGGAGAGTAGAAGTATAAAATGGCATGAGAAGAAAAATACTCAAGTAAAGTACAAGTATCTCAAATTTGTACGGAAGTACAATACTTGAGTAAATGTACTTTGTTATATTCCACCACTGGAAACAAAGGCCATGGGTTTTTATGCTGCAGTATCCTGGTTTCTATCAACATACTCCAGGTAGCACATCCAGCTTTCTGAAGAATAAAAGTGTATACATGCAGGACACTAATGTCAATGTAAACGCACTCACAGACTTCTATGCATGTATACAGATAAAGACACAGAATGTATCAATATATGAAGAGTCTGTGGAGGGAAAGAGCAGAGACAGAAGGAGGCAGAGAGGTGAGGCGAGGTACTGTGGTATTATGCTTATAGATTAGCAGGATAAAATGCGAGCAGCAGCAGAATTCTTTATGACCAGCCAGGAAAACTGCTGACACACACACACACACACACACACACACACACACACACACACACACACTCAGAGGGCAGTAGAGAGTTGAGCTGTTACAGGTTAACTATGTGACCAACCTGTTGATGTTTTTGTGTGCATATTTGATATTTGTATTGAATGCTTTTTAACTCCCCCCCCTCAGCCTAATGGTAGCTCCCAAGGAAAGGTCCATAATCCTTTCCTGCCGACGCCCATGCTGCCTCCACCTCCACCTCCCCCGATGGCCCGTCCCGTCCCGCTGCCCGTCGACGCCAAGCCGCCCTCCACCTCCTCCGAGGGCGGAGGCAACTCACCCACCTCGCCCAGTGAGTGCAAATGAATTTTATTGTAACTTTTAATTCATACCCAACATGTATAAATCGTATGTTAAAGAAGTATTTGGTTTTCCTGGAGGCCAATCCGCCTCTGCAACAAAGGAAAAAATAGAAATAGAACATCACAATATTTTAATTATTAATCTAATATTTACTTCAAAATCGAAAGAAATGATTCATAATCTGTGAGAGGTGACTCGTATTGTGTTTGGATTATATTTGACTTCAGGGTTTAGTGTCGATTTCTTTCGTTTGGCAAAAACACAAAGAGTCTGTGCCAAAAAATGCTAATCCTCCTTACTTACACTCATCAACAACATGTGAATATATATATTTATTGCTTCTGTTTTTGGTTGCTTTCATCGTGAGTTGAGACCAAATGTACTTAATTTCAAGCAGGAAAGAAATCTTTGTCATTACTCTGACCTAGATCTTCTTAATAATTCCTAAAAGGATTTCAAAACTTTATTATATCCGACAATGCTATGAATGGCACTGTTGATCCTGATTTAACAGCTTTAGTTATTGCAGTTGTTAAATGCTAACAGTTCCCCTGCTTCTAGTCTTTGCACTAGGCTAGGCTAAACATGTCCTGCGGCTGCTTTCACAAAATGGTTCTAGGTCTGTAGTGTTCATTTTGCTTTTGATCAGTCTATTGAAAGGTAGAATGTTTCAGAACTACAAAGATTATTTAATGAAGTTAAGTCAGGACTAAGAGTTTCCATGGTAACAGTAAGTCAAATGTCCTTGCAAAGGCCTTTACACACTGCAGGTGTTTTTTATTCATTTGCCGTCATTATATTTTTTCAAACTGTTGTTTTGTCGTAAATACTTTTATGTGGAGAAAAATTACTTATTTGTTTTCTGAACGAGGTTGATTTTTCTAAACTTTCGCACCACGAGTAAAGGCATCGACCAATCACGATGTGCGGATGGACATATTCAGGCTCCGCAGTCTGAACCAAGATGGCTAACTTTATTACTCCTTTCAACCTTGACAAAGGCAGCGCAGATCAGATCCACTCCTTACATGCTTTCCTTTCACAATAAAAGCCCTAGACATATACACTGTGTTTACATATATCACTGCCAGTATGAATAGTTTTGATGCAAAATATTCGCAGGCGAGTATTTCACATTTTCGTGTCATTTATTCGTAATGCCGCCCCGGTGTATAAAGGTCTTAACTGTTGAATTGTTGTCCAGAAAGGAAACATTTTTCTGTGTTTTCAATTTACTCAGAATTCATAGCCAATTAGGTCTACTTATGATGGTCAAGGACTAGACAGCTTTGTGTAACAGATACTTTTAGATGTCTACCTGAAGTGTGACTATTAGTTAGATCTAAGTCACAGTCAAAGTCTATCTTTGTGAAACAGAGATTTAAAGTCTGAGTCTGGAGAGGACAGAGAACAAAAGTTCCCAAAACATCAGACGTGTTCCTTTAATTAAAACTAAAAGATCAACCAAAAAACTTCAGGACACCACAGTCGGGACAAAGTCACAAGTCATTCTTGAGTCCTGGCTATGAAGTCCCAGACTTTGTGTTTCAAGTCATAAATCATTATATACCCTTGCCAAATTTAATGCCAAACAAACAAAGAAATTGTCAGTTTAATAAATTCACAGAAAAATTGATATTTTGGAATGTTTTTATTACTTTCAAACAAAGCTGTTCAAATCACTTGTACTTTCTGAGCTGAATGTTTTGCATGTTGCCATCCGACACAGAGTCGATACATCTGAATGTACATATGTATCAACATTCTGCAAGTCCTTTTTCATCTTGTCATGAATCTGAATTCTTCAGATTCATGACTCGAATCCACACCTAAACTACACTCAGGTTGACCTTAATAAACTGAACTTTGTGTGTGTGTTGTACAGCCTACTCCACCCCCACTTCATCTCCAGCCCAACGGTTCGTCAGCGTCGGACCCCGAGACCCCGGCTTTAACATCCCTCAGCAACCACAGGTAACACAAATCCCTCCAGCTCCTCCTGGGGTCTCCCGAGTCCAGATGGGACATACAGTTGTAGGCCTACTCCCCCCGGTGTGTCCTCCATCTCCTTCCAGTTACACTTTTATTGGGGCTAACTTACACTGTATGGCCAAAAGTATGTGGATAAAGTACTGTTGATATGGTTACCTTTAGTTTAATACACCCTGACCTCCAATTTAAAACAGCAGTTGAACTGTTGATCAGGACTACGTTTGAGGTGTGCACATATATATGATTTTAAAAGCATCTAACAGCCAATCAGAGAGCAGGGTTTTGCATGTCTCGGGTATCAGTGGTTGTAAACAAAAGATGGGAAAAGAAAGCAGCACGTCACGTCAGACCTGTAACATTTACTATAAAGCAGGTGGTCAGTGAACGCAACATCCACATCTAACATAATGCTATTGAGTGTGTGTGTGTGTGTGCGTGTGTGTGTGTATGTGTGTGTGTGTGCGTGCATGTGTGTGTGTGTTTGTGTGTGTGTGTGCAGGTCAGGGTCTGTTTGCCAGCTGATTTATGAAGAGTGTAACGATTGGGCAGCCTTGACTTAACTCATCCCACACATACACGCACACACACACACACACACACACACAGTGTACTGTAGTGAGATGACAGTGAGGTGGGAGTCCTCTGTTGACAATCGGGACATGTTTGATTGCTTTGGTGTGTGAGTGTGTGTGCGTGTGTGTGTGTGTGTGCGTGCGTGCATGCGTGCATGTGTGCGTGCATGTGATTGTGTGTGTTTGGTGGCCCGCAGTGAACGAGGCTGTCGATTTATTGACTCTGTCACAGGCCAACGCACACACACACACACACACTCCTGTAGACATGAGCCAGGTGTTTGTCACTGCTGCTGGAAACAGACTCCTGTTATTTATTCTGTCTCTCTGGGACGTCGTCCCTCAGTCTACTAATAAGGACTGTCCTCAGATCCTGCATTTACAGAAACGGTGTTCTCTTTTTAAGAATAAATATAAAGTGTAGGTCAGTGATGAACTTCAAATGTGGACATTTTTCGAAAGTAAGAACATTTTTTTTTAAATAGAAGGACATCTTTAGAAAGTGAGGACATTTTTTAAGATCAAGGACAACTTTTGAGGTTGAGGACATTTTTGTCATATGTGTTTTTGTTAATGGAGCACAATCTGGATACACGCGGTTGGAAAAGTTAGGACATTTATTTGGAAATGAGGACATTTTTGGGAAGTAAGGACCTTTTGAGAAAGTGAAGACAATTTGGAAATGTGTGGACGAAACTGTCAAAAGTTTAGATACAAAATATTCGCAGGCAAGTTTTTTTTGCATTTTCTTGTTGTTTATTTGTCACGCTCCCGGTGTGTAAAGGCCTTTATAGGCTAGGAAAATGATTATGTTAATGAGGGTCCTCACAAGTATAGAACTGCAAATGTGTGTGCTGTGGTTAACGTGTATAAAAGGCAGTAATAGATTGACAGGGAGAGCCCTGCTGCATTAAAGAGTGTGACCTCGGAGCAGGACACACACACACACACACACGTACTTACACACATATACACTCACACATAAAATCAACATAATGGCACACACACACACACACACATAGAAGCAGGAACAAAAGTCACCCTGGGCGGTCGACATCAGGCTTCTGTTCGAGAGAGAGCCATGGGACAGTACCGTAAACACTCCCTCCTCTCATCGCCATGGTGACCAACTGGACAGTCTGTGCATTCCTGTGTGTGTGTGTGTGTGTATAGGTTTTTTGGGGAGTTGGGGGCAGATGGCCCTGGCATTGTGTGAGAGTAGGCATCGTGCCCACATGGGTCAGCGTGGTGGTTGCCGTGGGCGACGGTGGCGGTTGCCCACGGAGACGAAGATGGAGGGAGGGAATTGGCACCTCCATCATGCCAACCAACACACACCTTACACACACGTACACGCACACACACACATTATACACACTACTATACAACAGCCAGCCATGACCTGATCAATAAGTGTGTGTGTGAGTGCAGTTGTGTTACATCTGAGCAGCAGACGTTGCAGTGAGGGTGCTTTCCCATCTGTGTGTGTGTGCGTGTGTGTGTGTGTGTGTGTGTGTGTGTGTGTAGTCATCATCTGTCTCTGTGTCCTATTTGCACACAGTCTTCAAGGTGAAGCTCACACACACAGACATGCAGTAAAAGCACCACGCCCACCTCATGACTCACCCACACTGTGTGTTAGCGTGCATGTGTGAGTGTGTGTGTGTGTCTGTGTGAAGTGCTGACTCAGGACGAGACAGGACTGGGCGAGGGACATAGAAACACTATCAGATAGAGATAGAGAGAGAGAGTATAGAGGTAGAGAGATGTTCATGGAATCTAAAGTTTGCTTTTATTCTCATAAGATTCTGACCAAAACAAGTGTTTGTGTTTGTGGGGGGAATTTTTTTTTTAATAATCATCCACCAAAACCAGTTCATGAATAACTTTTTACATATTTGACATATTGACTTGACATATTTTTTTTCCATGGCTGCATTAAAAAAAACTGTATAGAGAACATGGCAGGTTGGTTTTCAGTTAGGATCTAGATAAGGCTGGCAATATTTAAAGTATGTAGTATCGGGCCGATACTGACTCAAATAGCTGGATCGGATATCGGTGACAATGGGGCCGATCTATTCAATTCAATTCTATGTTTAAAGAAAATATATATATATATATATGTATATATGTATATATATGTTTATATTTTAGTAGTGTACTTACATTATCCAAAATGTTTCCAACAATGTTCAAACCCAAAGAAATCCTCAATTTTATTAATGGTAACGGACCGTTTCATTCTGTCATCTGTCAATGACGACATATCCACGTCGCCCCTTCTAGTTCCTATTATTTCCAGGGAAACACAGAAACACCGGATGATGCATCAGAGAGCGAGGAAGAAAGTCGGTGATCCAGCTATGTAGCCAGCAGCCCTATTTGTTTACAATAGTTTTTTTGGAAACTGGTGATGGAGCACGATTATCCATCGCCGTTTGCTGCAGCCACCAAGCTAATGTGTACGGTAACGTCATCAGGTTACAACAATGCTCAACACGCTCATAAAGCTGTTTTTAGTATGATTGTTTTGACCACAGTTCACAGCGCTGGGAAAACCCACAATGAAATTCACCACATAGCGTTAGCTAACGTTACAGTAACAATAGCTGTATGGGCAGTCCACTCATCTAATGGTAAGTTAGCAAGTTAACGTTACGTTACTTGCGGCTATTTCATTAGAATTAAATGACATTATACATTAACTCGTCTGTGAACGTGATTCCTTTTCATCGGCAGTGGTGGAGACGTCAGCTTCCATGATCCCACGCTACTTCAAGATGTCATCAAATTACTCCTTATATTATTATTTTGATTGAGTGCCCCCTAGAGGCAGACATTACGTATTGCGCATTTCATATTTTTCTTGCTGTCTTTTGTTCAGATTCAAACCAACAGTAAATTTATCTACTAACAAGTATTGTAATGAGCAACAAGTAATATAGCCAAACTGTTGCACTGGGTGACATGTTCCTTCATCACCATGAACACACACACTTCAGTTTATTCTGACTCAATCCCACACACCATCCTGCTGCCATACTCCATACTCACTAGAGCACCAAATGTGGATTAATCCGCCGCTGAAAGTAGTCCCCAACAAATGCACTATTTCCTCCTGTTTGTTTGATTAAAGCTACAGTGACCAGCTGTATTAAGATATTACTGAGCCTTTTTAAAAATGAAATTACTAGAGCTGCTGAAGTGAAGCGATAACGCGTTAACACAAATTCATTTTAACGCCACTAATTTCTTTAACGCATTAATGCAAATTGCATTTTTTAGGTTGTAGCGGGCCTAATTTTATAGCTAGAGCGAAGATACTGGTATCATATGAAACTAGAAAAAACCTGAAGAATCCATTGGTACCAACCATGTCCAAGGAGGTTAAATAACGCTCCAAACTTGCGCTAAATTTTGGCGAGAAAAAACTGTCATAGTCATTTTCAAAGGGGTCCCTTGACCTCTGACCTCCAGATCAGTGAATGTAAATGGGTTCTATGGGTACCCACGAGTCTCCCCTTTACAGACATGCCCACTTTATGATAATCACATGCAGTTTGGGGCAAGTCATAGTCAAGTCAGCACACTGACACACTGACAGCTGTTGTTGCCTGTTGGGCTGCAGTTTGCCATCTTATGATTGGAGCATATTGTTTTATGCTAAATGCAGTACCTGTGAGGGTTTCTGGATGATATCTGCCATTGTTTTGTGTTGTTCATTGATTTACAATAATACATATATGCATACATTTGCATAAAGCAGCATATTTGCTCACTCCGATGTTCATAAGAGGATTAAATACTTGATAAATCTCCCTGTAAGATACATTTTGAAGAGCTAAAAAATGTGTGATTAATTTGTGATTAATTACGATAAACTATGGATAATCATGTGGTTAATCGTGATGAAATATTTTAATCGATTGACAGCTCTAGAAACTATATATTTGTGTTTTTAAAGATTTACATCTTTAGTAGGAACCAATGGGATTAGAGCTGAGAGCCACAGACAGGAAGTCAGAAAGTACTGAGAGAGGGACTAACGCGTTGGTTTTAGTCTGTACATGGGATTGTTGACAATGAGGAAAACATAGAAAAACACCAGACTGATCCTTTAAAGTCTTTCTACCTTCATTCTCCATCTTTCTCTTCCTCTAACTCTTCTTTTTTTTCTCTCTCTCTCTCTCTCTCTCTCTCTCTCTCTCTCTCTCTGTGATGAGTATCTACAGTCTGAATCACAGCTGTCAGCATCAGCCCACTGTGTGGTAACATTACTCCACACACACACACACACACACACACACACACACACACACACTGTCTGGCCTGTGAGAGTTTCATCTTCTCTGAGTCTTCTCAGGACAGAGGGAGGGAGGAGCTGCAGTGCAGGGAGCGAGCGAGAGGACGAGAGACACTGGGAGACACTTGGGGAGAGGGAGGGAGAGTGAGCCAGCGAGGTAGAAAAGTCCCAGCGTCAGCAAGTTGTATTGATTAAAAACTAACCTTCCAGTCTTCTCCTCTATCACTACTGCACACACACACGCACACACGCACACACATACAGCAATAGAATTACAACGAGTCAGGAGTGCAGAGAAACCCTGCAACACACGCACTCAAACTATTTACCTTCATTTGTTTTATTTAAACTTTCACTTTGCGTTCAATATTCAAAAACACATTTTATAAATTGCGCGTAATTTTTTAAAGAGTGCGATTGTGTATGTGTGTGTGCGTGTCTTCACTACAAATCAATACCTGTGTGTGTGTGTGTGTGTGTGTGTGTGTGTGTGTGTGTGTGTGTGTGTGTGTGTGTGTGTGTGTGTGTGTGTGAAGAAGTGCAGAGCGGGACGGGGAGGAGAAAGCAATCGAGAGAGGATGAATGTAAAGAAAAAAAGGGAGGAGAACGAAGAAGGTGGGGTGGGTAGGAGGGGTAGGGGGGTGGAGGGCGATGCGGTTGCCTTGGCGATGGTAGTCACGTCCCGGGCCGTCTGGTTGTCCCTAGCAACCAGACATGATGTAAGGCGGGGATGAACTTGAACTCGGCGGGGGCAGCGAGGAAGAGGAGGGAGAGATTCATGAAACATGAACGATGCACCTTTGGCGATCGATACCGGCCTATCAGAGATGGATTACGCACACACACACACACACACACACACACACACACACACACACACACAGTGTTTGGTGATACTGTGGAGATAGAAAGTCTCGTAAACTCCCAACTGAAGGCAGTTGTGTTTGAGGTCCCGAACATGTAATGAATCTGTGGCTGTCCGACCCAAACCTGAGACTCTTTATGAGAAAATAAGTCCTGTTGATGTCCTTTAGAGGCTGCAGAGTTCATTACAACCACAGTATGAAAGTGTTGGACAAACACTGAACAAACAACATCCTGATCATTTCTTTTTTCTTAGAGTCTGAACAGTAGTTGAGCTAAACATGTAAACTTTGTCCTGAGGGTGGCGCCAGAGGAAAGGTTATGTGAAGGGCTCATCCTCTGGGGAGCAGGAATGGGATCAGGGATGGAACCAGGACATTTCCTGGAAATCATCCCGGCCTAAACTTCCACTTGTAAAATCTGAAAAACAAAATCCAACCCACATGCAATCATCTGCAGCTGAAATATATCACAAAACTGCAAGTAAAACTGTTCACTGAATTGCAAAAAATAGCAACGTAAACTTTTCTATTTTTTCCGCCACAGGCAGCAACCGCAACTCCAGTTAAAGTAGCAGTGAGTTGATGCGTTGACTTGCATTTTGTAATCCGCAAATGTCTGCAGGTCAGGATAGATTTTGATTTTTGAATTTTTAAAGAGGAAATTTTGGCCTATTGTTGGCGCCAGAGCAAAGGACAGGAGATCGTAAACATTAAGATGCGAACGTAAAGTGAATTTACAACTTGCTCGAGCATGTCTTCACTTCACTTTGCATCGTTTTCGCGCCTATGCTTATCTTTTATGGGGCACAGAACCTGCCAAAAATAAATGAATAAATAACTAAATGACTTGATAAATAAATATGTCATTAAATGCAGCAAAATAATATTGAAAGTAAATGTAGCCATTCATTTATTGATAAAATGTGACATAAATTGATATTTCTGTTTTAATTTGCTTCTTTATTTATTTATCTTTGCATTGATTACCTTACTTATTTACTTAATTTCCCCTTTTATTTATTTATGTGTTTCTTTTTATTAGTTTTTAAATTTATTTATTTATTTTTGCATTTATTTTTTGTTACTTTATATTTAAATGTGTGTATTTATTTATGTATTTATGCATTTATTTATTTACCCTTTCACCCCTTATTCATTTCCCCAAATTTATTTATTTTTGTATTCATGTCTTTATACATTTCTTTACAAATTTTGTTTTACATTTTTTATGCATTTCTGCCTCATTATGAAAACAACGCAGCGACAAACATTTTTGATGACTCATCTTGAACTCATATAAATGTATCCAATCACACATGGTGCAGCAATTTAATGGTTTGGAAGTGTTTGGATCTCAACTGGCAGAAAACATGCATGGAGTTAATTCATCGCTCCCCCCTCCTCCGAACAGTCCTATACAGGTGAATATTGCGTGATCTGAATCGCTGTGGCTCCGACTCTATGAGACTCCATGTAAACCTATTTGTCTGTGTCTCTCCACAGTGGTACCTGGGATAAGGACTCCAGAGGCCCCTCCCCCCTCCACCCACCTGTACGACAGATCGCTGCAGCCTCCTCCTCAACCTTTGACCTTTGATGCCAGCTGCGACAGAGAGTCCTTTCTTGCCCCGCCCCTACAAGCCTCCTCCTCCTCTTCCTCCCCCTCTGCGCCTGACTCCGCCCCCACCAGCGCCATACACAGACTCAGCAGCATCAGCATGGCCACAGCGGATCAAACGCACCCCATCCCCGGTGTTAAACACCCACTCTGTAAACTGTACATCATAGACTTCCCTGTAGACATATGGTTCATATGTCAATGTCCATTTATAGTGCCAGACCCTGACCCCCCACCCCCAAGCCAGACCAGGGTGAGAAATCTGTGGGGGGTATTGAGCCTTCAACCTTCGGGAACGCCGTAAAGCTGAATCCCAGCGCTTCCCCTCTGGAGAAAGTACACACCAACCCTACCATCATCCTCCGCAGAGTGTGCATCCAGTGGACTTACAACGGTACAATGCCCTCCACCCACCATCCGACCCCCCCATCCTGGTGGATCCTGATGGCTTGGGGCTGGTTTGGTTGGTGGGACAGGACGGGCTGTGCCGTGGTTGGGGGAGAGGGGAGGTGTTACCTGGCTCAGATACCACCAGCTAATACCCCCCACCCCCCTGCCTGAGCCCTCACACACCTCCTGGGATGGACTCCACCCCCACTTGACCCCGGTTCCTGGTTAGTGGCATGTCAGGGAGGGAGGACGTCGACAAGGCTCTTTCCAAGGACATGGACCGGTGCTTAATGGAAAGAGCTGACCTGATGGGGAGGTGGTGCGGGCACAAACAGATGCCCTGCCTGTTTCACAGTAATAACATGAACTACACATGGAAGGGTGGGGGAGTTCGGGTGAAGGTGGGGTTGTAATCGTGGGGGAAGCGGGGGTTTGTTGATGTGAAGTGTTGCGACCAGACGCTGGTGGTTCCAAGCTTGTTTATCTGGAAGGCTTTTGGCTTCATGGCTCATTGATATTTCTCTCTTAGCCGTCATTTCAGCTGGTCCCCTCCTCTTCCTCCTCTATCCATCCACCAGTCTGGGTGAAGCTACAGCATGCTAAGGGTGGGCAGAAAGCTCTGGTGTCCGATACGCAGCCGGCAGACAGGAGAGAGATGAGTGACTACAACTTAACCAGTGGAATATTGATCATGAGGAAAGTGCAATTTTGTTGGCTAGCTGTTGGATAGTTAAATATCTTTGTAAGATAGCTCGTTGAAAACAGTTGTTGAAAAGTATATATAAACTATATTTTTCTTCCTAGTCCGCTCACACCTCTGGGACTCTAAAATATTGGGGTACAAAAGACAACAACACAGCATTGAACTAGAAACCATAGCCTTGTGAGAAATAAGGGGAGCTGTATTCACATTTATTGTTTATTATCTGTTGTTTGTTCATCTTGTAAAGCTGTTAGCATGGTAGAACAAGAATCCCTTTAAAGAAATATCATTTTAAACAATCACTTTTTTAAAGCATTTCTTGCAGCTTAAGTCTGCTTTTCATTTTGTTTAAAAGAAAAAATGCTAAGCGATTAACTTATTTTAATGAGCACATCGTTTTACTTTTTAAAAAAAAAAAAAGCTATTTGAATTTCTCATGAGGCGAAATCAGGAGAAAATATAAACGAGGGAATTTAAGCTGAAACGTAATCATGTTCTCTCCGGTTTCTGCGAGATAATCTTTAACGGGTGTTGCCCGGTGAAGGGCTGCCCAATGATTGGCTGGGTCTCCTAGAGGTCCCGTCCAATCAAAAGCACTTATTCCTGCAGTTGGCCAATGGGCCGTGAGTGTGTAATCAGGGGGTGTGGTTTGCGATAAAGAGGCAGAGCAGAGGGTAACTCTCTGGAAGCTTTCGTCCACAAATAGACAGCCAAGAGCTTCACATGCAACTTACCATTTTATTGAACTTCAGTTTTGTTTTTCCTTTCCTATACTATATATATAAATATATATACACACACATGCACACACACACTCTTACGACCATCCAGCGTCGAACAAAAGTGAATTTAAGTGAAAAAAAGTTACAAAAAAGTAAAAAAAAAAATCTGCATGTTCTAGTGTTAGTGACAAATTTTTCCATAGATGATGTAGTTAGTGAGATAAAGACACTATATTGTAAACCCAACATCAGGCACTTGCCAGCAGCCGTCTATTAGTTTGGCCCCGTCGAGGCCTTTTCTATCGCTCTCCTTCACAAACAACCAGCTCTCTTCGCTTCTCGGCATCTCTCCATTCTTTTTATTTCTACTTCCTTCCCTTCCTCCTTCCTTACTTTGTCCTTCAGCAACAGATCAGTTCTGCTTTTCAGTTCCAAGACGTTTCATCCGTACGTTATCAAATTGCACGAAAACAATTGTTCCTCATCGATGTGCCTTGAGCTATGGTCCAGTCCTGAGAGGTTGCACAAGATCCAATGTGGAGAGTCTCGTTTTATTGTTTCTTCCTTTTTTTCTTTTAATGTTTTAATTCACCCTCCACACCTGAGGTTTTGTAGGTAACTGAAGCAGTTAACGTCAAAGCGTTAAAGCTGAAGAGGAACGCTGTGATTACCAGACGTACTGGCTGGTAATCTCTCAGTTTTAAGAGGTCTCAGGCCTTCGCCGCACTGCTTTCTGTCGCCCCCTACCTGCGGCGCTGAGCCAAGACCTCACAGGTTCAAATCTACACCAGCTACAATCAGGTCAATCATCTCCGGGTACCTGCTGACAGACGGCAACACGTGGACATTTTGTGAAATGAGCACGAGGTTATGTAATGTTGATGATATTCGTCTTCTGTGAAATTCTCATGTAAAAACAACATGAGGTTAACGTGACATTTTCAGCTGTTAGCTAATGGTCCGATGTAGCAGCTAAAAATGTTTCATTCAGGTTTACTAAAAAAGTTTGGTTCCAGTTAGATAAGGGTTCAGTTTAGCAGCTATAACTGATTTATTCAAGTTCGCTAACAGTTTAGTGGCTAAACACTTTGTGTCAGGTTAGCTTACTGTTGAGTTTAGCAGCTTCATAGTTTGGTTTATGACCTGGTACCTCCACAGTTACCACAGTTCAATTTAGCAAATGCAAAGTTTGTTGTTTGCAAACTATTGAACTTTCATTTAAATTATAAATGTGTAGTGATGACATAAAAATTGATTGATATGAAAACACATATTTTGTCACTTTTCCAGTTGTTGGCATTTGAAGACATCGTACTCATTTCACTAAATGTTGTGATGCCAGTATCTCGGTAGACCAGACGGAGTTTAGCCTATAGCTCCTCACTAGCTGGTAGATTAGTTCGGTTAACCATGTTTACCCCCACCATCCCGTCATCCTATCCTTTGTCTGATGGGGTGACTTTTTTTTTCTTTACTTCCGTTGCTTCAATCTCCAAACAGCAAAACCTTTCATTTTCAAGTCTTCCTTTTTTTAATTTTTGGTTGGTTGGTTCTTCTACTTTTTATTCCCAGAAATGAATAATGAGGACATAAAATATGCAATACCTGCTTGCACTCACTTAAACTTATTTTATCTTACATTGTTTATTTTGTTTGGTTTTTCTTTCTCTTTACTTTCAACCAAAGTTAGCGTGCACGCGACTGGCATCGTGCTCCGTGGTCGGTCCCTAAAAATTGTGAAGCCAGCCCCGCAGCAACGCTCCAGCCAAGCTGAGCCACCATCGCTCGGGGAATTCTACTTCCTTCCTTCTTTCCTTCCTGTTTTGATAATCTACCAGACGGCCGCAATATTACATTTGGGTCTCTCTTTCCTAAAGTTTTTTTTTTATTATTTCTTTGGTCACAAGCAAGCCTTAAACAAGTCAACTTCTTCTCCATCGTGCAGAAAACAGTTTATCGAAAACATTTTTGATGACGTCCAACATTTTAACCACGCCCCGCCCTGCTTGGCAGAGGTTTTAGTGAATAAATTGTTTACCTGTTCTGTGTTCAGTCCGTCTATCAAATTTAACGGACAGCGACGTGACGCCATCAGCTGTGATGGTTTAGTAGTTCCACTTGTGTGGGTTGTGTTTCCTCTTAGTGTGACATGTTTGTTTTGTCTCTGTTCTTGCCTACCCTTTAGCCATGAGTTGGGCATTACTTCCTTAATTATCTGCACTAAATATGAAATAAATGACAATAGTGAAAAAGTATTACATAAAAAAATACAGCTTCCAGGGCTTAAAAAGAGCGAAGGGAATAAAAAAAAAATTGCACGGACATTTTTTTAAGTGTCACAAAAACCTTGTGAAACAGCCTAGCATCTAATCAGCGACTTTTGGCTGTGTTGTGTGTAAGATAACGACAAAATTGCACCCTTTTTAAAGAAAGAAAAAATGAAAAAGAATATAAAAGCAATAGTTTGGGCAGTGTGTTTTTTTGTTCTTGTGTTGTGAGTGTAATTTAGTTCTGGTACAGCAGCGAAGAGACGCAGAGAAGAGTTAGCTCTTAACGGACGGGAGGGCAGGGCAGCAGGGCCACTCGGCCTGACTGGGAGACGTGTTTGTATGTTGTATAGTTTTATTAATTACACTGATTTTAAAGCTGCCCTATTTTATAATGCAGGACTTTTGTAACATTGATAAAATGAGGAAAAACTAGTGTTGTGAATTTTCTGATTGTTTGTATCGAGGCCACATTACTAGAACTGGTTTGGTTTGTTTTCTGGGAACTGGATTTAAGTTGAAAACTTTCCTGTTTCCTTATTTTCTTTATTTTTCTTTATTTGCTTTCCTTTTTGTATGTATTTAAGAACATTTCCTCTGTTGATGATATAGCATATTCCTGTACTTAAAAAGTATAGGGCGCTGTGGTGATAAGACCATTGTAAATGGATGTTACAGTATGCTGTATGTTTTGAAGGTTATTTGTTGCATCAGTGTTGATGAAGCTACATCTAGGTAATTCTGAGGAAAATTGGTAAGAAGAAAAGCAAGCGTTTTTTATGCATTTTAAAAATTTAGTTTTAGGCAGGAGACAATGACATAGCCAGCCAAAGGATGCCCCTACTATAAATGCATCTAGGCATCTTTTTTTGTGTTCACCATTCCATGCAGGAAAATAAACAGCTTGATTATGCAACATGATTCTTTTTCTTTTCCATCTGTTTCTTTCTTCACTGGCCCACAAGTTCACCTCCTCCTCCTCCTCCTCCTCCTCATCCTCCTCGTCCTCCTCCTCTTCCCCTTCTTCCTCCTACTCCAGCCCTCCCTGAGCCTGGAGGTCCACTCTGATCTCCGTCCATCCACACATCCACTGCTGCTCATCACTGCATCATATTCATGCAGCAGATAATCAGCCAAGGAACGGCAAGTCACCAGGATGAAGGACACTTCCAGTGTGATCAGAGTTTCTGCTCATTTCCTACATCCCCCTCCAGTTTTATAGGTTTTATCACAATAAGACATATTGACTTTTACCTCCACCTGTGAATACGGGAGGACCAATTAAATCCCTAACACCTCATCTAAACTGGCCACAGAGTAGCAGCATCTAGGCATCCATCAAGGTCTACACTGGATGCGTTCTTCCACACAACTAGAGCTGCAACCAACAATCATTTCATTATCAGTTAATCTTCCGATTATTTTCTCGATTAATCGTTCGATCATTTGGTCTGCAGAACGTCGGCAAATAGCACAAAATGCCCATCAAGAACTCCCAGATGGTGATATATTAAAACATCCAAAGATGTTCACTCTACAATCACAGAAAAAAACCTATAAAATAATCACATTTGTGAAGCTGGAACTAGTGACTTTTTGCTTTAAAAAATCACTCAAAATTGTTCTGTAGAACGACATATTGATTCATCAACTCTTTTTTCACACAACCCAATACACAATCAATGTAGTTGCATTTACAATTATGAATGTTGCAGCTCCAGAAATGTGAGGCGGTAAGGACAGCTGTATTGATTAAAGAGAAGGGTGTTATGGGTAGGCAGGTTGAAAATAGAAAAGAAAAATCAGCATAAAAGAAACAGCAAACCAAATGTTTGTGACCTACCCTCATGCACATTACTAAAAAATGACGATGCCAGTACCAATACCAGTACCCTTAAAGTGACACCGATACCAATAGAGTACTTAGCTGTTCGTTCCCTCCGCTCCCCAGCTCAAAGACGCTCCACTCAAATCTCTCTCGGCTCGCGCCAAAAAAGTAACAAGCTGCGTTGTATTTTAATTAGAGCTGTAAGCTACCGAATGCAAAAAAAAACTCAAACAAAATTCTAAATCCTTAATAAAATCAACATTCTTTAATGAATATAACTCGTCAGTTTTGTTTGATTGCTGCTAGACTGCCCCATTATTACATGTTGTGTGCGGCGCGTGGGAAAGCAAACAGTCTTTTGAACGCAGTGAAAATGTTTTTGAAAGGCTAAACGCCAACGTACAGTATGGATTGAAGCAGAATATTTCCTTAGATAGAACCATGTTGTGAAATTGGAAATTATTACATTTACCTTTTTTCAATAATTGTTGACTTTTGGACTTTACAACGCTTTGAATTTATTGGAACTGTTTGGTTCAAGTCTGAAACAGCCGATGTGCGCAATACACAGATACATTCTGGGTCAGGCTCACCCAGGCATGCTTCAAATTCATGGTTTGAGCGGTAACATTGTGAAATTGGAGCGGGATATAAGGCAACGCTCCAACTTTTAAAAAAATCGGGCTCTGCACTCCATCCAAAATCCTTCCACTCATGCTCCTCGCTTGCTGGCGCTCCACTCTGCTCACATGCGCTGACAAATAGTAATTTTTTTCTATATCTGGGCACAAAGAGGATCAATTGCTGGTATTGTTTGACTGAAGAAGTTTCGATACTACTTAGTACTGGCCGGGTTATTTCGGTCAATACCTTAAAGGTATCAAGTAGCAATACCCAGCCCTACATGTTACCCATAGAAATATGTTCCAGCCTTTAAACAAGGGCTAATGAACATGACTGAGACACGTCCAGTGTAGACAAACTTTTATAAACTGTCTCCATCCTTACAAACTCATGTTGTTTGTCCAAACTTTTTTCAAACCCACATGATTCTAGTGGCAAATCCAAAGATATCAAATCCTGTACTGCATTTTGGGGAGTGTTTATAAAATAATCCATAAGGAATCTAAAATGTTGCCATTTGATGAAATGGTGAAGCCATAAAAAGCATCTTGGATTTGAATATTTGGAACAAGCAGAAACAGGCAAAGGCATTTTTTAAGGAAGGGGACATTTATAGACGAAGAGGTTAAAGCTGAACATTTATTGGAATTGTTTTGTTTGATTTGGTTTCGTGACTGAAATTTGGAGATGAGTAGAGTTTCAGGTGCATGTGCAAACACTCCAAATTTAAATAGTGGAAGAAATTGAGCAACAACTCAAATCCCACTGGAAGGGAAGGCTGTCAGGAGTTCCAGCTCACTGGGTGGTGGTGGTGGTGGTGTGGTGGCGGTGGAGGCTGAGGAGGGGCTGAATGTGAAGCTAACTACACCATGCTCACCTCCTCCACAAAACTAACAGCAGGCACACGAATCAGAGCCGAGGCAGAGAGAGCGGCGAGCCCATAAGGCCCGACAACCAGCTGAACCAACAAGCACCGTAATGCTAACTCACACCAGCAGGAACATTTTCTGACAGAAACTCTCTCAAACAAATCTGACAAACCCCTCAGAGCGTCTAGCCGCCCGATGAATCCTGCAGCTTCCTCTGTTCACCCCTAGAAACTCCAAAGCTTGTCCAACTAGCAGTATGAGCGAGAGCTGGAGTCAAAGGCTGACTTAAAAACTCCAGAAGAGAAGCACTTGCATTCCCCCCCTCTTGATATCCCCCTCCCTCCTCTTGCTTCACCCCCTCCCCGCCAACAGTTGATTTTTGGATTTTGCCTTTGAGGAATTCTGCCGCTCCATCAGGAAACAGGGTTGAATGAAGGCTGAGCTTTTTATGCTAACGCCTTTGTTGTCTTCACGTTTGTCCAAATTCTCCCGGGCAGAGATAAACCCCCTCACCTCCACCCCAGAAACAAATCCATCAGACCGGACCGCTGTGCGAGTCTGCGGTTTGGATGGGGTCGGGAAGTAATCGAATTTGAACGGCTTGAACGTGAAGAGGGGCAGAATTCTTCAGGCTTTAGACCAGGGTATTTTTAATCCACCCAAGTACTTTCAATCACTTTAGAGACCTGAGTATGTGAATTATAGCAACGCTGAACGTACAGCTCGTAGAACAATCGTTCAAGGAACGGGGAGAGCTTCAGTGACACCTGAAATCCGCCTCCGGCAGTTTTTATTCGCCCTAAACTGAAAGCTGTTGTTGTCTTCGGCTCGAGAACGGAACAGAAGGAAGACATCCTTCAGCGCGACGAGCCGGGGAAATGAGTATAAATGGCATCACTTTAGTGAGATGAAGGAAAGTCATTGGACGAGGAGGCAGGTAACACTGAAGCTGCTCTCCAGTGCTCAACTGTAATGAATTACAGTGTCACTGCTCCTTTGCAAAGATATTTATTTATCCTATTGCAAAACCATTACATGGTGCTAAGTGTTAAATCAAGCCAGTGAAGGGGAGGTAAGCTGGAAAATGTGACAATTTGAATTTACTATCATCATGCTTCCTGACAGCGTATCAAAGCATAGCAGTCTAATCTGCATGAGAACTATGCACTGACTTAATAAACAACCATCCACGCGTGCACGCGGCCCACGTGCGTGCGCCTGCCCACGTGGACTCTGGTATCTAACTTTGTGAAAAATGTCAGCCTCTGCCTTCTTTTATGATCAGTCCTTCCGTTTCCAGATCCCAGCTTCTACGGACCGAACGAAAAATCTGAAAAAGAAATGAAAAATAAAAACAAACCAGCATATTACATGATATATTGAAAAAGATCAAATGTAGTGCCTGTGAAAACCTGTATTATAATGCTCTTCTGAATACTGAATACAATAATTGTTTGTAATTGTTGAAATTTCTGACCACCAGTAGCCTTTGCTGTCTGTCAGGCCCCTCTGATTATAGCTAATGTACAATAATCATAAGATATAAACTGCATGCTCTTCCATAATCGCCTAGTAAACTGTTACGATGACAAATGAGAAAAAAAAAATTACTAAAACCAGATGGTTATGTTACTGTTTTGGTTCCTCTCTCTTTTTTTCCTTCCCTCTCCCTATATGCCTCAAACCTTTTTCTGCCCACCTCCTTCATCTCTTCATCCTCACACATGGGACTCTTTCATCCCGACATGAAACCACCAACCAACACATCCACGGTTTTCTACTGTGTCGGTTTATTGTCATTGATCTGATGGGTGTGCCACCATGATGACTGCCCCGGGGCGATCAGCGGACTGTCGCAGCCTCGCGGGGTTTTAATCCGACAATCTCCAGCTAACTTTTAACATCAGCAAACACCCGGCTGGTCTGGCCTCCACCCTCCCCTCCCCTTGCGTCCATTGACCAGCAGGCTGAGAAATCTCTGCGTGGCTCTGGGTGAGTCCTCCTCCTCCTCCTCCCCAGGCAGTTTCCTGCAGGAGACCGAATCGATGGCCTCTGCCTTTTTCTGCAGCGCTCAGCATTATCCAGGACAGAATCCCCCTCCTTCCTCATTGAGCCTCCGCTGCGTCTCCCTCGGCAGGACTTCAAACGAGCCGCTGCTCCTCCAGGATGAGAAAGGTCTAGAAAGAGAAAGAGGTAGCCAGCACCTGGGAGACTCCACCTCCCCCCCCCCCTTTCCTCTCCCAGTCCCAGGCCAGCTGGGGTCGATTGGCTTGTCTAGCTCACCTCCAGTGGCTCCTCTCTGTTTTCGACTCACAGCCTGTCGATGCGGCTCGGCTCTTTGAAACTAAACAGTTTCTTCGACTTGTGCATCTCTTTTAGGCGGAAAACTTTGGGTTGACAAACTTTGTTGATGACCAGACTGTTTTGTTAAAAGGACAATGCCACTGATTTAGCGAGCCGTCGACTTTACATTACTGCTAAAGATTTTCCAGAGAGTGCTGTAGTGTTTTACATTTTCCAAATCTTTCTTGTAGGGCAGGGTGTTGTATAAAAAGTTGTCTGTACTAGTTCTGATACAACATCTAAGTTTCTTCACACCCCTTCAACTTAAGCCAAGTTCACACTACACAACTTTCAAAGTCGTCAGATCGTTGTACCGTTCACACTACACAACTT